>JACEEZ010025881.1:0-80581 GCA_016584305.1 Chionoecetes opilio | reverse complement strand
TTAAACTTTTTTTTTTCCCCCCCCCAATTTTTCCTTTTTTGTTTTAAAATTTTTTTTTTTAAACAGTACCAAAAAGAAAAGAGTAGGGCAAAAGGCTAAAGATATTTAAAAAATATACTGAAAACGGCAGTGACGGGTGAGCATTGCCCCCTAACAGGAAGTATTCTCGGAGAGGATCAGAGGCTCCACCCGTCACGGCCCCAGTTTGAAACATTTTTACTTTTTTAGCCATTTTGACCCCCTACCTTTTTCTTATTCGTACGTGCTATATACCAAAAGGAAGCAAAAAAAGTATGGGGATTTTAAACCCGTTTTAAAAAATTGAATGCGAACAAAATAAGCGTTAAAGGGGTTTTTAAGCAAAATAAGCAAGAAAAAATGTTTTTTTACACTTTTTTTACTTTCCTTAAAATTACTTAATATTAGTGTGTTTATTTAAATTTTTTTTATGCTCAAGTATGCAACAATTATTAGAACACGAGGGAAAGGCCCCCTTTATAAATATTATCTGTTATTGGTAATATGGGGTAGGAGTAAAACATTTAAATGCAGTGAAAACCTAAAAATCGGCCTACTCTTGTGTATTCAAGTGAGACTTTTTTTTCCCCTATTGGTATGAATGGCGTTTTTTGCTAAAAAAAAATCACCCCTGATTACTGATGCAAAAAAAAATGGGCCCTATCGGTAAGAATGATAAAGAAAAGAAATATGAATATTTTTTGGCAACGAAAGGGGGTTTTTGGGACAGCAAGGAAGTACCCCCACCCCACCAACCCACCACCCCCGAGTCTTAGCCAATCAGCGACGCCTTACAAACTCGGGTAGGCACGAGAGCTCCCAGCCCAGGAATCCAGTTTAAAGGGGACCACCCCTTGGTGGGGCCCAAAAAATTTCGAAAAATTTTTA
Source organism: Chionoecetes opilio (assembly GCA_016584305.1). NCBI lineage: Eukaryota > Metazoa > Arthropoda > Malacostraca > Decapoda > Majidae > Chionoecetes > Chionoecetes opilio. Next base: position 79,675 of record JACEEZ010025881.1, on the reverse strand, counting down.
CCCAAATTTGACAACACCGGTTTTCACACCTTCGGACTAGTCTTCGACGGGTATGAAAATTTGCCATCCGATATCCCTAAGGCCTAAAAAAGGGCCTTTTTTCAAACCTAAGGGGGTCGTTTGGGCCCTACGTGGCGTAGTGGGGTGCCCCCTGATTGACCACCATTAGCGAAAGAATTGCGAAAATTGCTTTTTTTTGCAATGAAAAAAATGAAAAATGAATTAAAAAAAAAAAAAAAAAAAAAAAAAAAATTTCAATAAAAAATATTACAGCAGCAAAGTAATCTGTAAAAAAGTTGAAAAAAATATGTGTTTGGATTTTGAGAGCGTTTTCTTCTAAAAAACACTATTTTTTCACATTTGCTATAAATAGCCCAACTATTGTCCTGAACAACGATATCATATCACTGGAAAAGCTTGTTAGCCTACAATGACCAGGGGTTTAAATTTTTTATTTCCATTTCATTCATCTACAATTAGTTATGAAAAAAATATTTTACCCAAAATTTTCATTGCAAATTTTGCACGGCCCCAATTCGATAAATTTGAACTCATTTAAAATGGCCCCCTGGTTCTTGAGAGAAAATCAAGCCCTTTCCACTGATATGCATATCTTTTTCATAGGATAAATACTGGTCTGTTTTTTGGTTTTAAAGGGAAATTTGTTTCATTTTCGCACTAATTAGCTCTAACGCGGTAAATATTTGGGCCCAAATTTTAATGAAAATTTCTTGGGGACATACGTGAGGGTACCCAAAATGTGGCAAATTTCAATTGAATAAAATAATAAATACGGGAAATTTTAATCGGGAACCTGTCGGTCCCCTTAAGTGAATAGACTATACCAAAACCCAAGGGGGAGGACGAGAGATGAGATATGGGGGGGAAAAAAGACGGAAAGAGACTAAAGCTGTATGGTTCATCTAAAGAATGCTTAAGAAATGTATAGATCACGTGAGAGGGTGAGAGGAAGGATCGGGGGGGGAGATAAATACCCTGATCAACTTTGCTTGGTTATGAAGTCTTACAAAAGCAAACACGGCAGCCATTTGCCAGGAGAGGACGGGAACAGTACGTAAAAAAATGATTAGAAAAAAATGTTTTAAATATAAAAAAAAAATAAGACATATTCCCACAAAACACCGGGCAGTAATAGTTTTCATGCACGAGAAATTGATTTAAAAAATCTTTTTTCCAAAAACATTTCAGTGTAAAAAATGATTTGTTTTTGAAAAAATTCGCTACAATTTTGTTGGGTCTTTTAAATTTTTATTAATGCTGCTGAACACTTTCTAACCTCAAAAAACGCAAATCACACAATCTAAAATCGGGACAAAAAGCTGTTTACCGAGAGAAAAACGGGGGAAAACTAGTCACAATTCTCCAAATCAAACATAAGGTACTTCATTCAATATTAAGTCACACATAAATCGAATTATTTTACTTTCAAAAAAAAATTCTGATCCTTGTGTGTAGTTTTCCCCCAAAAAGCTGATCAACAGGGGGTCCCAAAACATGCCTGATGGAGACATTTTGGGAAAACTAACAGTCAGTAGTAGAAAACATCCACTTGTAACAAAAAAACTTTCCCCATAAAAAATTGAAGGAAAACAACAAAGACAATACAGGAAAATCATACTTCAATATAAAATATGCTAAAGTATACTGTGGTTTAAACCCCTCGCATATCAAACTTTTAAAAGACTTTTTACTATTTTTTGTAGTTAGTGGAGCAGCCCTTAGTGGTTAGCTAGTCACGATATATCTGACCCCCTCTGGACAGAATACTGTAGCTCGTGACAAAATAACCCCCAAAGATTCTCCATTCTTTAATCTGAAACCCAATAAAAAGAAAATTTTTGATTTCGGACATTGATTTAAAACTATCAATCAAGGAAAAATGTTGATATTCCCCAATTTATAATTTAATTTTCATTGTTTTTTCATTCTAATTAAATACTTTTTCTACAATAACAAACAAAGGTTTGTCAAAATTTGTTAGTGAGGCCCAGGGTATGCCCCGGGTTGCTGGTTAAACTTTTGTTGTTCTCCCACTGGGCAAATAGCTGAGTTTGGGGGCAGAAACATGATTACAATGGGCCAAAATGAAATAATACATAGACCCATACACATACAAGAAAACCCATACACGCATACACATAACACGAATTTTCCCAAGGTTTACAACACATACACTTCGTAAATAACTGGTTGACAAATTTCAAGCAGAACAAACAAGAATACAGCAAGATTCCCGCATTATTTTTCACGTGAGTTCTTATCACCACTAACTTTGTGACTTATAAAATGTTGCAGAAATATAAACACAATTGACGATTTCTTGAAAACTATTTTGAAAAGTTACTCAAATTATTACAAACTTTACTCCCAACATGATAAAAATGGACTTTTTCCCTATACTGCATTGAAGAAAAAAAAACACAACAAAAATTAAAAAGGAAATCATAATTTTCAAATAAAAACCCGCTTTTAAATTCAAACAAATTTAGATTCATTAAAAAAAAAAAATTTAAAAATTTTTCAAAAACAACATTTTAAAATCATTAAAAATTTTTTCAGGGAAGGGAAAATTTTATTTTACTTCGGGACCTTTTTTCTTGGTTAAAAAAAAAGTTTTTTTTCTGTTCGAATTAAATATGAGTAGATAAGAAATTTTGGCTGTGTTTTAAAAACCCTCAGACATCACATAAATTTTTAAAACATTTTTTCTTTACTGTATGGTTTTGAGCGGGGCAGCCTGGGTGCTTAACGGCTTTGGGGACTGTTGGGGGGTGCAGCCAGCAAAGGGTTTTTGTCGGTGCTGGAAAAAAACAGGGTTTATAACTAAAAAAGGGAAAGCCGGCATCACAGAAAGAAAAGGAAAAAAGCACCCGTATTTTTAAAAATAAAACCCTAAACCCACTCAAATACAACCCCTTCATATCAATTTTCTGAAAAAGGTAATATTCCCCCAACAGTTAATTGTCAGTTTTCAAAATTCCCAACCCACTTCCCCTACAAAAACAATCAAAAGGTTTTTCAAAAAAGGTCTAGTGGGCCCAGGGTATGCCAGGATCTGGGTGGTTTAAACTTTTGTTTTTTCTCCCCCTGGGCAAAAAAGCTGGTCACATGGTAGGAGAAAAAAGCTGAAAATACAATGGGCCACACATGCACCCAGGGCCTATACACAAAACAAAACACATACATAGACCTATAAAAACACACAAAACATACATAGAACCTATACACACACACACACACCCAAAATTTCATAGACCTAACCACACAAGCATACCTTTCCTGACCTATCCACACACAAAAACAACATACATCCCTAGACCCATACACCCCACCACGCATTTTCATAAAATAGACCATCCAAAACACACACATTTTCACCTATAAAAACCCCTGAAATACAAATTTCCTGCAGTCTAAAAATTCTTTTTCCCCAGGGCCCAAACCACCCAACATTTTTTGGGTAGTTTGGCTGGAAAAATATAATCTTTCGTTAAAAACTGGGGTCATTTAATTATTCACTTCTGTGTTTGGTGTCCTCAGTTCCCCAAAGGTAAGATTCAAAGCTTCCACGTTTCCGTCAAGTTAAAAATGGAAAAATTGGGAGGTATATCATAATAGAATTTTTTACTGCTCACCCACCCAGGGTAGGATTTTCTTTTATAGGGAGTCTAGTTTATCACTAAAGCAATTCTGGGGAGCTGCTCCTGCCTACCCATTTTAAGGACGTGCTGAATTGGCTGGATGGGAACTCGGGCTGGTGGTGATGGTGGTGGTACTTGCCTGCCGCAAACCAAAACCCTTGCGTTGCCTCAGAAAAATATTCATATTACTTTCTTAAATCACTCTTACCCAAGAGTAGCTATTTTGTTTGCATCCAGTGAATCAGGCAGTGATTGGTAAAAACAATAAACGCTATTCGTAATTAAATAGGATAAAAAATAAAAGTATGACTTGATATCACAAGAGCAGTGCGGATTTTTCAGGTTTCAATGCATTGAAATGTTGTACTCCTACCCTATATTGCCAAGCTACCACATAATATTTAGGTAAACTAAGCCTACCATCGTGTTCATAATACATTGCTGCAATCATAAGCATAAAAAAATTACAGTAAGACAATACTAATTAAAGGTAATTGAAGTAAGTAAAATGGGGTGCAAACATTTTTTCTTGCTTATTTTGCTTAACTCGCTCTAACTCATCATTTTTTGGTCGCATTCAATTTTCAAGCGTTTCAAAATCCTATACTTTTCCTCTTCCTTTGATATGTGCACGTACAATAAAGAAAAGAGTAGGTGGTCAAAAGGCTAAGATAGTTAAATACTACTGCAAACTGGGCAGTGACGGGTGAGCATTGCTCCTATACAGGAGAGTTTTAGTTCTCGGGAGAGCGATCAGAGGCTCCACCCGTCACGGCACCAGTTTGAAACAGTTTTACTTTTCTTAGCCATTTTGACCCCCTTTACTCTTTTTCTTATTCTTACGTGCTATATCCCAAAAGGGAAGCAGAAAAGTATGGGGATTTTTGAAACCGCTTGAAAATTGAATGCGAACAAAACTAATGCAGTTACAGAGGGTTTAAGGCAAAAATAAGCAAGAAAAAAATGTTATACACTATTTTCTTTCCCTTTCAATTATCTTAATATTAGTGTTGTCTTACTGTAATTTTTTTATGTCAAGATATGCAACAATGTATTATGAACACGATGGTAGGCTCAGTTTTTCATAAATATTATCTGTTAGCTTGGTAATATCGGGTAGGGTACAACATTTCAATGCAGTGAAAACCTAAAATCGGCCAAATCTTGTGATATTCAAGTGATGACTATTTTTACCCTATTGAGTTATGAATGGCGTTTTGTTGCTGAACAATCACTGCCTGATTCACTGATGCAAACAAAATAGGCCTATCTTGTGTAAAAAGATGAGTAAAGCAAAGAAATATGAATTTTTTTTCTTGGGCAACGCAAGGGATTTGGGAGCAGCAAGGAAGTACCAACCACCACCACCACCCACCACCCAGCCCGAGTTATCAGCCAATCAGGCGACGTCCTTACAACTCGGTAGCATTGTGAAGTCCACCCAGGGAACAGCTTAAGGGGAACGAACCCTTGGTGAGCAAAATTCGAGAAATTACCAAATTCTGACAACCACGGATTTCACCACCTTGACATAGTATCGACTGGGTAGAGTGTAGAATTTGCCATCCGATATCCCTAAGTGCTTAAATGGCCTTATTAACCTAATGCGGGTCAGATTCGGCCACGTGGCGTAGTAGTGACCTGATTGACCACCATATAGCGAAAAAATTGGGAAATTGCTTTATTTGCATGAATAAATGAAAAATGATTCAAAAAAAAAACAAAAAAAAAAATTTCAATGAAAAAATTTATTTTAGAACATGTAATCTGAACTAAAGTTTGAATAAAATTGTGTTTTACTTTGAGAGCTTCTGAAAACACTAGTTTTTTGCACATATGCTATAAATAGACAGACTATGTAAACATCATATGCTATCACTGGAAAGAAGCGTTGATTAGCGCTACAAAAAGCAGGATGATTGATTATTTTCATTCATTCATCTACAATTAGTCTATGAAAAAAATTTTTCTCCAAAATTGTCATGCAGAATTTTGAGGCCTAATTCGACTAATTAGAACTCATTAAAAAATGCTCCTGGTTCTTGTAAAAAATCAAGCCTTTCCACTGATATCATATTCTTGCATAGGATAAATATGTAGTCTTTTTTAGGTTTACGGAAGTTTTTCTTTTCGCACTAATTTAGCTTAACGCGGTGGAGGCAGGGGTTGAGATTGGAATAAGGCAAATCTATAATTTGGGTACATACAGTGTGGACCTTAACTGGCAAATTTCAATTGAATCAGATATAATACGAATACTAAGCAACTTCGGTCCCTTAGTGAATGACTATACACACACACGAGGGGAAAAAGAGAGAGATAGAGATATTGGGGGGAAAGAGCGGAAAGAGACTAAAGCTGTATGGTTACATCTAAAGAATGCTTTTAAAAAAATGTTAGATCACGTTGAAGGGGGGAAGGAAGGTAGGGGGGAGTAAATACCCGATCAACATTGCATTGGTTATGAATCTTACCTGAAGCAAACGCAGCCATCTTGCAAGGGTAGTGACAAGGGAAGTACGTGAAAACCTGATTAGAAAAATGTGTAATATATAAAAAAACAAGACTTATTTCCCCCAAAACAACGGAGCAGTATTAGTTTTCATGCACGAGTAGTTAAAAATCTTCTTCTCAAACATTCAGTGTAAGGAATGATTTGATTTGTAAATTCCTACAATGTTTTTGGGTCATTTAATTTGATATAATGCTGCTGAACAATTTCTAACCTCAACAAAAGCAAAACACACTAATCTAACTAGTACTCGGGACAAGAAGCTGTTTACCGAGAGACAACCGGTGGTAAACTAGTCACAATTCTCCAAATACAATACATAAGGTACTTCATTCAATATTAATGTCACACATAAATCAGAATTAGTTTACTTTCACAAACTAATTCATGATCCTTGTGTGTATGCTATTCCCCAAGAAGCTGATCAAACATGTGGATCCCAACATGCCTGATGGATGACAGTTGGGAAAAACTATACAGTCAGCTACGTACGTAAAACATCCACTTGTAACAAAACAACATTCCCCCATACAACAGTGAAGGAAAACAACAAAGCACAATACAGGAAAATCATACATTCAATATACAATATGCTTAAAGTATACTGTGGCTTTAACCTCGCATATCATAACTTTTGAAGACTTTTTTACTTACTGTTTGTAGTTAGTGGAGCAGCCCTATAGTGGTTAGCTAGTCACGGCATATATCTGAGCCCCATCTGGCACAGAATACTTGTAGCTCGTGACTAATAACCTCCACTGATTCTCCATTCTTATAATCTGAAATCCAATGAAGACAATTTGATGTTACAGGACATTGTAGTCTTCCAACCTATCAATCAAGGAAATAAATGTTGATATTCCCGAATTATAATAATTGTTTATTGTTTATCATTCTAATTATTTACTTCTCTACAATAACAATCAAAGGTTTGTCAAAAGATCTAGTGAGGCCCAGGCTATGCCAGGATCTGCTGGTTAATCTTTTGTTGTTCTCCCACTGGGCAAATAGCTGAGTCTTGGTGGCAGAAAAAAGCTGATATACAATGGGCACACATGAACATACATACATAGACCTATACACATACACAGACCTATACACGCATACACATTACACGAATTCCAATGGTTCAAAACATGCACATACACTTCGTAACTAAACTGGTTGACAAACTATTCAAGCAGAACAAACAGAATACAGCAAGATTCCTGCATTGATTTACACTGTGCAGTTCTTATCACCACTAACTTCGTGACTTAGTAAGTGTTGCAGAAATATAAACACAATTGAACGATTACTTGAAAACTATTGTGGAAAAGTTACTCAAATTATGTACAAACTTTACATCCCAACATGATCAAACTGATCATTCCCCTATACTGCATTGAAGAAAAACACACCACAAGCACAATTATAAAACAGGATAATCATAAGTTCAATAATTCATAGCACGTCTGTTTAAGTTCAAAAACAAGTAGATATCTTAAAAATATCAACAATTAAAGATATTCAGACATAACTTTCTCAGTAAATATTTTTCATGCACATTGAGACATCGTACTTCCTGACATATTTTCTTCAGTATATAAAAAATGTTCTTTTCTGATCGAATATGAATTGGAGTAGATGAGAAACAATTGATGAGAAAGTGTGGCACGGTGCTTTAACACCCTCAGACATCACATAACTTTTGAAGACATTTTACTACTGATATGTTGCTGAGCGGGGCATGCCGGATGCTGACCGGCTTTGAGAATGTGGGGATGAAGCCAGCAAGGTTGTGTCGGTGCTGGATAAGAACAGATCATAACTAGAAAGACCCTGCATGGCATCACAGAAAGAAACCGAGAAAGACACAAGTTTGATCAACAGAATAAATATCCCTAGCTCACTCACTAACCACAACTTCATATCAATCTACTGAAACAAGAGTAATATTCCCTAAAATGTAATAATTGTCAGTGTATCTTCAACTACTTTCTACAATAACAATCAAAGGTTTGTCAAAGAAGGTCTAGTTGAGGCCAGGCTTGCCAGGATCTGATGGTTAATCTTTGTTGGTTCCTCCCACTGGGCAAATAGCTGAGTCACATGGTAGGAGAAACAGCTGATATACAATGGGTCCACACAGCACACAAGACCTATATACACACCCACACAACATACATAGACCTATACACACCACACACACACATACATACATAGACCTATACACACACACGCATACATACATAGACCTATCCACACACACACACACATATACCCGCACAGATGGGAACGTTGAGAAAATGAAAAGTAGAAAACTAACTGTAGCAGATGAACAGTGGATTTTCCCAAACTTCCGAGCATTATAAAGTGGCTACCATAAGTTGCAAAAAATGTTCACCAACACAAATACAAACTTAAAACTGTCAAAAATTTTTTTTAACGACGTGAAAAACCCTGACCCCTTGCTGCTTACCGACTGATATTTGATGCCAGAAGGGAATACTGCGCTTCTAAATTTCAGCTGTATTTTATTTATCACTTAACCATATTATCAGGTAAACAGGCACAACTTTAAGCACGAGACCTTAAGATAATGAAATTTCGCCTCGTTAAGAAAAACATGCGACAAAACTGGTACCGTCAAAAATAGTACCTACGTCTAATATAAAAAAAAAATTATCTATCTCATTATGATGATCTCTAGCCAAACAAAAACTATTAATTTAACTGAAAATAATGCTTACCTTCTTTCAAACTTTTCATAAACGTTCCATGTGTTGTTGTTCTGCTTCCATCAGGAGTAAATGTGATCTGAAAAAGTGTTCAGCTTTTGAAGACTTGAAAGTTGCATGTCAATAACAATAAAACTAAACTGTAGTATCAGTACAAAGAGTTGTCATCAAACTTCAGGCGAAAGATGGTTGTAATCACATCATTGTATGCTAATTCAATAAACAATAATATATCAATTAAAACACTGCAAAGACATGTTGATTATTCCTCTCCTCTCTACCCATATTTGGACTACTCGGGACCTTAAATGCTTTTCATTAAAGAATTCAAACACTAGTCTATGTTTTCTATGAATTATGGTCAAAATGCAGTCCAAGGAAGCCACGGCCCCCTGCACTCCTTGCATATTTAGGGGCAAGCTGATTGGCTGCATTCACTCGTATCATCACTACCACATCACAATATCACTCACATACTTAAAGCAGGAATAAAGTGGAACCAATGGACAGAACAATCTTCACTACAAGAGGGATTATTTTTATTTTGTCACACTCTGTAGTGAAGATTGCTGTCCAGTGGTCACGTCGTTAAGTAGTGAAGATAGGGATCTGGTAGTGATGATACGAGGAATGAACCCAATCAGCTGCCCAGTTTAGATAGAGGGGCAGCAGGGGGGGCGTGGCTCCCGAATGCATTTCGACCCATAATAAATTAAAAATTAAAGACTATAATCCCTCCCAAAAAGCTAGTATAGAAAAAAAGCCACCCCCAAATAAACAGAAAAAAAAACAAAACTTTGCCCCAAAATATAATATAAACAAGCCACAAAAAATAAATTAGGAAAAAAGAAATACAAAAATCCAACCAGTAAAAAAAAAAAAAATTATTCAAATCATTGTTGAATAATCCTTGGATAAACTTATGACCTTCTTTTGATATTACATCATCTACTACTTGACTTACTTAGCTACTACACGTAACTAAACGTGACAGACTAACTAATACTAGTGGGTCATTCAACAGGTGGATGAATGGTGGCTTACACAAAAATAACTACACTACTATGCTTTACTAGACGCTAACTAACTAACCACCTGCTTACTTAACAAAAAAAACTAACTACTACTGCTTTATACATGGACTAACACACTTAACTACCAGCGTGCCTAAGACGAAACTAACTTAACTAACACTGCTAAAACTAACTAATACTGCTTAAAAAAATAACTAACTACTACTTGCTTTACATGACTACTAACTTAACTACCACTTGCTAAACGACTAACTGAACTAACACTGCTTAATTAACAAAAAGGTTACTCACGTAGATTCATCTCGCGTCCCGGCATGTCAAGGCCTCGTCAGATACCCTGTAAACAAAATAAAAACACTTCCTGAATATGACGTTCTTTCTAGTCTCTAAAACAGATTCGTAATGAGACCTCAGACAGTCAGGAGTTATTCAACAGTAATTCAGCAAATATAAGTGCGAACCATTCTCCGGTATAATCATGTTGGATCAAGTTAGTATCTGTTCATGACCGCTGTTTATAATAATAATAATTTGTATTCTCAACCCAAGGCATACAGTAAAAACATAATATACAGACATGAGGTTAGAAAAACTAAAAACTAACTTGTCAAAGATTCGACCCCACACACGAAATTATTAACATAGATAATTAATGAAAATTGATGATTCGACCCACTACATGTACCCTATAGTGTAATTACTATCGGTTATTGGAAGAGTAAATATACGAGAAAACTTAAATAAATAAACAAATAATAAAAAATAAAAAATAACCGTAGATAAAATAAATACTTAAATAACCATAAAAAACTTATATAATGAACAAAATACTTACAAGCAGCAGGTAGTAGTGAAGCCCTGGCAGCCCTACACTAACCTGTAGACACAAAAGAACACTCAGCATGCACATACTTACGCTTGTTAGAGGTAAATCCTATGTTTATATATCTCAGATCCCAATAATCAGTCCAAAGTATTTCAGAGACTCCTAGTCTGATTAATGGTAAAATATCATCATGTAAGATGCTAACCACAGGCAAGTGTTCTGAAGTTACAAGTTGTTGGGTTGCTAACACAGGCAAGTCTGTTCGAGTTTACAAGTGTTGTGTTGCTAAAACACAGGCAAGTGTTCTTTGAGTTTACAAGTGTGGGTGCTACCCACAGGCAAGTTGTCCTAGTTACATAGTTTGGGTTGCTAACACAGGCAAGTGTGTCCGGAGTTTAAAGTGTGGGTTGCTAAACACAGGCACAGTCGGTTCTGAGTTTTACAAGGTGGGTTGCTAAAACAGGCAAGTTGTTCTGAGTGTAAAAGTGTTGGGTTCTAAACAACAGGCAATTGCTGAGTTGTACAAGTTGTGGGTTGGTAAAAACAGGCAAGTATGTTCCGAGTTTACAAGTGTGGGTTGCTAACACAGGGCAAGTTGTTATGGACGGCTACCAAAGGCAGGTTGCTAACACAGGCAGTTGTTCGAGTTGTACAAGTAGCAGGTGTGCTAACAACAGCAAGTTGCTTCAGATTTTCACCAGGTCTCGTGAAGTGGGGTGCGTAAACACAAGCAAGATTTGTTCTGGAATTACAGGTGCAGTGCCTAAACACAGGCAAGTTCATGAATTTTACATGTGCACGTTGCTAACACAGGCAATTTGTTCGGAATTACAGAGTGAAAGGTTGCTAACCACAGAGGAAGTTGTTCGAATTTAATACTAATGGCAGGTTTGTCATAATCAACAGGAAAGACTGTTCGGAAATTTACAGGTGCAGGTTGCTAACACAGGGAAGTTGTTCTGAATTTACAAGTGCAGGTTGCCAACAGGAAAGTTGTTCTGGGTTTACAAGAGAAGGTTGCTAAAACAGTGTAACCTAAATGTACCCTACGGTGTAACTAATGAAAAATTACTGATACGACCAACTATATATATAAACCTAGTTATTAATGTAAAATGACCGATTCGTCCCACTACATGTCCCCACAGTGTAATATTGGTTATTGGACGAGCAAATATACGAGAAAACGTAAATATATGGCTAGTGATATGTAAATAAATAAACAAATACAAAATAACAAACATAACCGTAGATAAAATAAATACTTAAATATAATGAACAAAATACTTACAGGCAGCAGGTAGTAGTGAAGCCCTGGCATCCCTCCCACCTCACCTGTAGACACAAAGAACACTTCAGCATGCACATCTTTACGTAGCTTGTTAGGTAAATACACTACTACTATCTTCAGGATCCCAAATCGTCAAAGTATTTCAGAGACTCTAGTCTGATTAATGGTAAATTTCATCATGTAAGTTGCTAACACAGGCAAGTTGTTCTGAGTTTACAAGTGTGGGTTGCTAACACAGGCAAGTTGTTCCGAGTTTACAAGTGTGGGTTGCTAACACAGGCAAGTTGTTATTGACGTTTCACAAGGTGCTGGGTTGCTAACACAGGCAAGTTGTTCTGAGTTTACAAGTGTGGGTTGCTAATACAGGCAAGTTGTTCTGAGTTTACAAGTGTGGGTTGCTAATACAGGCAAGTTGTTCTAAGTTTACAAGTGTGGGTTGCTAATACAGGCAAGTTGTTCTGAGTTTACAAGTGTGGGTTGCTAACACAGGCAAGTTGTTCTGAGTTTACAAGTGTGGGTTGGTAACACAGGCAAGTTGTTCTGAGTTTACAAGTGTGGGTTGCTAACACAGGTAAGTTGTTCAGTTTATATATACACATTTTATTAAACACAGGTAAGTTGTTCAGTTTAAATATAGTTTATTAAAGAGAAAAAAAAGGGGGTTAGAGATTACATGGGGGGGGGGGCATAAAGAATAAAAAAAACATAAAAAGGTTGAAAAGTGGTTTTGAGACCTATTCCTGCACTAACATAGCAAGCCAAATCATACTTACATAAAGCTTTGCCATGTTGCATGTTAGGGAGTCTTGATTTGTGCCCGGTTTCTTCTTTCCTACACCAGTAGCTGCGACACGGTAAGGGCAGCAGTTGTGGTGCTTGATGTTCGCCCCATCGAGGATCATGTTCACCAGAGCAAGTAGTACTGCCAGGATAGGTTGAAAGTATGGAGAGTTTGATGAAACAAGGGCATGACATTTTGGTTCTCACGACAGGTAGACCTATGCCTCAGTGGCTGATTTTTTAGATAGGGTCCATCTCAGATTGTATGACCTGGACAAAAAATGGCGGCCATTTTAAGATGGCCGCCACGCTTACTTCGAAATTCTTTGATATTGTAGGTCTGAATTAATTCTAGGGGTGGGGAATGATTTTTTCCTACTTCGAATTATATAAATCATACATACAGTAAGACTTACCGTCCACATTTACGTCTGCGCAGACAGAGGTGTTTCCCTTCCTTGGTTGTGCCTTGTGTACATCGGCCCCTGCTGAGATCTCCCGTCGTTCGTACCATGCGGTTGGACATTCAGTAGCTGGGAAATCGAGAGTCACGGGATGGGGCATTATGTATTGAAGAGCTTGACTGTGCCCGATTGTTCTGGCCCATCAACACCCCATAGCCAACCGTCAACGCATTAAACAGAGACACTCGGGCAACAGAACTTCCTGGCTAGTTTGGGTTTCAAGGAACCACTAAAACGGTTTTTCATCTCTGAACATGTTCTCTCCTCAACTATGTCATGCAAGGCCACCTGCAAGATGAGACACGCATACATGCTACATGCCTCCCTCAGGCTTGTCCAACATCTTCGTGTAAAAAGAGGACACATCTCTGCCTTGCTCTGTGAGCTTACATAGTATCTGGAAAAGTAGGCCATGCTACATCTCTTTTGAGGTCAGTGGGAGGTGGACGCGTCCTGCAACATCAGTTCCAAAGTTGTTCTAAGCCTTTGTTGTGTCCAGATCGACAGTCGAATGAGCTTGACGATGGGTTGTTTATTTTAACTAGGGACTGTCCCACGAGAGTATCTTCAATATAAGATAGCAGTCAGCAAATAGGCAAAAAGGCCAGATTCATTTTGTCCACACAGAATCTTCATATGTTTGTTGCTCTAGCTCGTGTACAAAGAGAGCCAAGCACGTGCGATGGTACGGCTTCCTGTGCAATCAAGTCTCCTGCACACTCAGTTTGGGCCATAGGGATTTGTCCTGCAACTTTCATTGCAGCCTTCTGACATGATATCACAGCCCAAATGTTGATGCTTTTCGGAGTCAAAGGGACTCCCCATTTGGTGCAGGTTTGATCACAGAACAACACTTTTCTTACCAGCACTCTTGCGGCCGAGCGAACTTCTTTGAGCTATACAGCAGCATCCCTTCTGGGGGCGGGGTTTATTACAGCTTCTACGCACGCTGTAGTTTTTTTGTGTTCTGTTGTAGAGGAGCCTAATGCGCGTGCCACTGAGCCATGTGCCCGCTGTCAGTGGTTTATTCAATGCCATCCCATCATCAAGCCTTGGAAAGATTGATTGATGCTGGGCAAACAGCCCAATCCTGTCAAAACCTACAAGAAGATCAGCCACGCTATATTGTACCTGCTGCCCCATGTGTGGCACGAATGTTAGACTCGGCATGGACAGTAGAAACACCTCGGACGTGTCTTCATGACAAAGGAATCGCACTTGCTGCACAGTCAGTTATCTAAGACCCTGTGTTGATGTGCCGGGCTGTAGTGGGATCCACCACTCGACACTTTGGACATCTGTCACCCCTGAAAGAGAAGAACAGTGTCAAAATATGTGAAAGTGAGTTGAATAGCTGCGAGGAGTCGAGATCTAAACGAACATCAAGTCTAACACGCAAAAACCTTGCCTTCCTGAATCCAAGGGCCATAAATTCACAAGGCCATCAATGCGAGCCGCTACTGGCTCCAAATATTAAAAATGTATTTTATTCTAATTATCTTGCGACTAATACCACATCTATTGTACCCAAAACAACTACATATGCCATTAGAGTACAAAAAACTAGAGAAAAAACATAGAAGAGTGCACAGAGCACCCTTGCTATGGCGGATACAACATTCGAGACGATATTTTGGCAGCCACTTTGTAAAATGGCTGGCACTCCGCTCATGGAATGGCCCTATAGCCAAATATCTTCCCAAGCAACTTTTTTAATTGTCTGCCAAATTTCATGCTTGTTTCACCAAACCCACAATTCTTCCCTATATTTCACCTATCTGCAGTACTAGACCTCCCGATCTGAAAATGAAGCTTATAGTACAGGAGCATTAGCTAAAAGGTGGAAATAAACAGTAGAAAGCTGATTTTTTCAGGAGCTCCAAAATATTGTATATATTGCAAAGTTCTGCAAATTCAACCTCGGCATTTTCATAATTCAAAATAGCCGCCATCACAATTAACAATAAAATGAAAAGTACTATGATCATCCATCAGAGTTCGTAGCAATAAGATTTTTGTGTGTAATGGGTGGGTGGGTGGGGGAATCGCAAGCTATTCAAAATTATTTGTAGGGGTCTTAGGCCAAAAAGCTTGAGAACCTCTGGTCTAACCAATAGTCTAACAAGCACAATTAATAGTCCTTTGTATGTAACCTTTTGGTCAAGACCAAGGACTAATTTTTTTTTTGGGCAAATGCAAAGGTCAGCTAGGATCAGCTCAGTTGGCATCATCCCCATCGGCAAAAGCTGGTAACAATAAATGCCACAGCCAATAGTATGATGGTTGTTGGTGAATGTTGGTATTGATGGATGGTTAGTTGATGACATACTTGTGTTCTACTTATTCCTCACACCAAAATATTTTACATAAGGTGTATTGCATTTAAAATGAAGACATTTACACTCTCCACACGTTAGGTTGACGAAAATGGGCCCCCTTCACTCCATTCCGAACGCACTGAATTGGCCAGTGTTGGGGCTTTAGGGCATTCTCAACCCAACACCCAACACCTCGGCCGATCCCGGGAGTTTGGAAGATGGGAGTAAAGAGGCCCCATTTTCGACAAATACTTAAACGCGACTGCGAAGCACGTTAAATGGTCTTAAGTCAAATGTCACGTGACAATGTTTACAATGTTATACCACACGGTAACAGTAATGCAACTCGATTATAACAAACCGGTACACAAGTAATGCACAATGTGTCATACACACGGCTCACCGTTAAACAGTAATTGCAATGTTATACCACACACGTACAGTTAAGCAATTGTTATAACACACTCCACGGCTACAGTAAGCAGTTATAACACCGGTACAGTAATGCCAGTATCCCCACGGAACAGAATCGCAACTGTTATAACACGGTACAGTAATGCAAATGTTATACAAACCGGTACAGTTAATGCCAATGTTATATACACACGGCATACAGTTAAAGTACACAAATGTTATACACACGGTACAGTAATGCAATGTTATACACACGGTACAGTAATGCAATGTTATACACACCGCACAGTAATGCAATGTTATACACACGGCACAGTAATGCAATGTTATACACACGGTACAGTAATGCAATGTTATACACACGGCACAGTAATGCAATGTTATACACACGGTACAGTAAATGCATGTTATTACCACACGGTAACAAGTTACATGCAATGAGTTATAACAAACGGTTAACAGTAATGAGATGTTATAAACACGGTACAGTAAATGCAAGTTATACACACGGCTATACAGATATGCAATGTATTATATCACCAACCGGCTACAGTAATGCACTGTTATGAAAAACCGGTTACAGTAATGCAATGGTATACACACGGTACAGTAAATGCAATGTTATACACACGCGTACAGTAAATGCAGATTATACACACGGAAACAGTACAGTAAATGCGAATGTTAATACCCACATCCGCACAGTAATGCCACAATGTTAAGTCCACCACGGGTACAGTAAAGAAATGTTAACACACGGCACAGTAATGCAATGTTATACACACGGTACAGTAATGCAATGTTATACACACGGTACAGTAATGCAATGTTATACACACGGTACAGTAATGCAATGTTATACACACGGTACAGTAATACAATGTTATACACACCGCACAGTACACGCTCATGTGGGATCATTTCTATATACTGATAGTCCTGTCAATCTAGTAGTACAGCTGATAATCTCTCATATGATAAGAACTGTGCAAATTATGACTAATGCATGAAATTTCTACCAGTGTTAGTACATGCCATAAGCTTAATTTTCAGATCGGGAGGTAAGGCAGATTTGACCTCTGAGGACCGTGAGAGGTCAAGACTTCAAATAGTATCAAAGAAAATTGATGTTAGGCGCATTGGTAATGGTAAACATGTTATGATGTACAAACCTATGCCATATTTGTGTTACAATAAAAGTATTAACATAATTCCACACCAAGCCGCTCGGTATTATTTCCAGGTGCTCTAGCTTTGACTCTAGAGTGACAGGAGATGTCAATTTACCTCAAACAGTACACAAATATTGACGCCAAATGAATGTAAACTGTAGTGGGCGGTAATTAACACAATTGTGACATCGAGGAACAATGGCGGTGCTTCACGGACATTGGGCATCTTCACCATGACCAGAACCTGGAGTGCAAGCACAGCCTGTTTGAATGAAGGAGGTCACGAGCAGCCTGTATAGCAGTGTTTGAAGAGATGGGGAATCCTTCCTAGAGAACACTCACGAATCTACTAGGTCCTGGACACGAGACAAGAAAGAAAAACTGGACAAATTCAATTGTAATGAGGTAAGGACCTTCTCACTGATCCTTCCAGGATCAAATCTCGCCTTACTCTCCAGAATCTGAAATGAACATTTATGGTATGTCCTAACACCGGTAAAATGTCATGCTTAGTCATAATTTGCACCCATTTATTATGATGACTCTGCTGCACACCACGCACCATTAAACCCTTCAAGCCCAGGCAGAAACGTTATTTCATCGGTAATTTGGCTACACCATAGAAGATTTTTAGTGAATAAGCAATATGTTTAATACGAATGAATGTTTAGTATCCTCGTCCACAACCTAATTTGGTTATACAGTGGCCCGACCAAATGTTGTAGCGGTACCCCTGCGCGGGTCGGCATGATGCACCCGGGCCGCAAAATTAATAAACTTTCAAAATGTTTTTATTTACGCAACCCGAACACATATGCGGTATTTAAAATTTGTGACAATGGCACCATGACACGGACACTTAGCAACACCGCAGGGGTCATCAATGTTAAATTTAAGCAAGTCAGTGCAGTCTAGAGGACAGGAGGTGCAAGCACTGTTTTCACTTCGTTCGTATTAGGAACGAGATATTTTCAAACTGTGCAATACGTGTTATTGCGTTCATGGCTCCCTCGGACCGCTATTATATCCTCAGATACTATAAAGGCTCCATATGTGCTTTGCATAAGGGCATGGCGTTTGGTGTACAAAAGCAATTCGATTAGAACCAGACAGGAGATTGCAATATAACAGGACAGTTGAAGTGGCGGGTTAAAGCTGTTGTTGTGATGCACCTGGGGCGCGAGACGCCCTACACACTTAGCGAAGACTGGGCACGCGCCAAGGAAAACTGTGCCCCAAAGACTTCACACGTTATAAAAAAGCAGCTGAATGTCAAAACCAAACAAAGCACAGCACGTGAAGTGAAGGAAAACAATCCTTGCCTACTAGGTCAATGTGTCAGTGAGAAGTGTGCACGCGGTTGTGTGTTAAGTTGATCTCTGACCGTGATCAAGATCGGCCGCTGTAAAGCCACTCCTGACTCCTCGCCCTCAAGATACTCAAAAAATTTGCCGTAAAGAAGACACAGACATTGGTAGAGAAAGTTCGAAGCATAAGGGTCAGATGGAAAAGTGTCTTTACAGCACGAAGGAAACGTACTTTGCCACAAAGTGAGGCCGGCCCCAAGAATTCAGACAGACACGATCCTAGGTACCCGTGGATGCGACGAAGACACCCAGATTACTCATTGGTGTGGCTTGGCTTTCCATGTTATGGACCGTGGGTAACTCGATTTCTTGGAAACAAGGTTTTACTTGTGAACAGTGAGCGATCTATTTCAGACATCACTGACATGACCATCTTGGAAAACGCTACGACAAGTGTAGGGCCCAGAAGAACACCTTATATGAGGACGGTTGCCCCATGCACCAGGGCAAACGTTTTTGTCAAGGTAATGGTTGCTACTGTGTGCTAGTAACGAGTGACCTTTGAACTAGGCCGCCTAATCGTCACATAGACATTAGAAACCCAAATAGAATCAACAATCTTGTGGTCCATAATGAAAAGGAACAGCTTCAAAGAAAGTGGACACTAGATTCAGTGGAGCGAATGTTAAAACCAGCTGCACCCACTCGTATATAATAATTTGTGGGAGGAAACTACAAAGGAGCTTTCTTCAATAAACTTGCACACTCATTTTACCTGAACAGACTGCAGAATGCTATGTTATACATGAGGAAAGGGAATGCAATCAAAAGTACTAGGGACACTAGTTAAGTTAACAGTTCTTCCGATTTTAATGTTTTACGAATATTTTGTTGGATTTTGAGTGAGCGTGTCACTGACGGCATCAGGAAATCCGACCGCCACAACATTTGGCGGCCACTGTATTAAGTTACCATTTCGTAATTTTATGGCTAACAGACAATTTCATATAGCAAAGGAGAGGTCTGGGCGTGAAGGGGTTAATGGCCCAGGATTGAAAAAATAGCAAGAGAAATTAAACCGGTTAAATGATATTCCTAACATCTAAGTAGATCACATAACAAAACTAGAGAAAATTGGAAGTGGTGGAACATGGTATAAAATTCAGATTTGAGAAGCCCATCACTCGTGCGGTGTTGATCATAACAGGTTTTTCTTCAAGAACACTAAACTAACGTGCCTGTACTATGTTCTTGCTCTAGTACTTAAGTTACCTCCTTAGCTTGTTCTTGTTGCTTTGTTTTGTATGTATGCCTCCGGGCGAGAATAAAATTATTATTAACACCTTCACGCCCAGATCTTTCCTTTGCTATATAAAATAGTCTGTTGGCCATAAATTTACTATAAAGTTGCTGAATATACCAAATTAGCTAATGGACAAAGATACTAAACAGGTCATATCTATAAAACATTGCTTGTATTAACTATACTATTTATATTATTAATATAATATATATATATTATTATATCTATAGTATTAACTTAACTAAAATAGTCTAATGGTAGCCAAATTACAATGGAAATGACGTTCTGGGTCTCAAGGGGTTAAAATCATGAAGGTTTCCAAATGGAAGATCCTCACCTTTCACAGTCGTTGAAGTAGACTAGTTCCTTTTATCCAACTACGGGTATCACCAACTGAAAACAAAGAACAACAATGCATTGTCAAAACGACTCTAATCAATCGGCCAAAATCCTATCCAAAGTTTAGTCTAGTAGGTATCTCAAAGGGGGCAGTCAGTTCGACCACAAGTTATTTCGTATGCCAAAAAGAATATGTAACTGCTGTTATGTAGGTATGCTCATATTAAAACCATAGTAGTTTCGTAACACCCTCGGGTTAAGAGGTTGAAAACACTGTTAGTCTAGTTACGAAACACGGACACAAAGGTATGTACCAAGCGAAAGCAAGAGGGTGGTAGGGCCCAAAAAGACTCTAATACCACACGAATAGGAGACACATATCGGGGATGGAAACAGGTGTACGCGAGAATTAGTTTATGCAGGGATTTGGGAAGTGCAAAATGGACGTTTTGAAGGATCAGCACTTCCGCAAAACGCAAATGTGTCCGCAAACTCAGTTTTTTAACACTTATTTTTACGCGGCTACTCGCCACCGTTCTAGAGAGACGCTACTGCCCACCCAGTGACTCCCTCTTTGACAAATGGATTTTTTGATTGCCACAGCATCCTGTACTCTGGGACAGTTGCTGTGATGTGTGAGGAAGGTGTATACAGCTTCTTTTAGGGATATACAGGAGTGAGCAAGGGTGCGTCCTTGCCCAAACTTCTTCAACACTTGTAGGGACTGGGCTATGGACAAAAGTTGTAGATCAAATGGATTTTGGCGGTGCCCACCTCTGGTATGTACGAAAATAGTCAAAATCAGCGTACGAACAAAACCTGGTACGAAAAACTCCTGTAAACCATCTCAAGTTGTAGCACAAAATCTTCCACCAACGTCACGGAGACAGTTGATGTTCCTAATAGAGTGAAATTAACTCTGCCAACAGTGGAAAGGTGAACCAACCCTATTAGTTACACCAATGCGTAAAATGTTGGTTGTTGTCAGACATGCAGGACAACTAGCCTTACCTCCTCATCCAAATGAACAATAAACGATGATAAATATTGTGCATTCAATTGCATGCTTGACTTAATCATTTTTGAGATCCAGCTAAGCCCCCCAATGGCTACCAGGCTTGCATTAGCAGCTAAAAGATACAAAAACCGGAGAATGGATCTTTCACAATGGATAAGGAAAGACATTACTCATATAATAAATGAAAAAAATACTCCAATCACGAAAATCAGCCTACAAATCTTGAAGTGATGAGTTGGAGACCATAAAGATGCATGATTCAGAGAAAGTATTCAGGGCATAATCATAGGATGTTTCAAGAGCGAGCTGTTTGAAAGTGCTTGACTCATCCTTGTCACTCTATGCCTTGGGACTCTGCTTGCGGTGGCAGTGCCCACAGGGTGCCGTCCTGGTAATAAAGGACAGGACACGGTCAAGTGCAGGTCAGATAGTAAGCGTCCAGGCAAGAGTATAGTGCAGACACTGATAATCAGAACAATTATCATAAGACTAAAACAGCCAAGGGAAGTTATCATGTGATCAATCGGTATATTCCTCGCTCCATCGATTAGTTCAGTGTATCAATTAATGCTGACCATGAAGCCCAAGCTGTAGGCTCTTACCTGTGTCTGGGCCCCAGCGGTCAGCACAGCAAGCCAACACCGCAAGGCGTACCACACAAGCTACCACACCTGAGCGGGAAGAGAGCAAAGAGGCTATTGTTGTGGTCCACTACACACATCACACACACAGTGTCCAAGCACCTCAACAGAGGGTTGTGACCTCAGCATACCAGTCTACAATTCAGGATTCAGGGGTTGACAGGATTGATTATGTACTTTCATCAGGTGTGGCCAAACGTTCACTAGGTAGGACATTCAAACAAAGTTCAATTATACACGGAAAGGGTCAGAAAAATATACAGCAGGAGATATGGAGTGATCCTAGCAATGGACTGACGTATTTGAGGAAGACCTGTCAGAGAAAATTAATAAAAGTAACCGGGCTGGTGTGTGTGGGTGTGTAGGTATGTAGGCGGTGGATGCATGTAGTGTAGGGGGTGGACTGAAGTGACTGTAGGTGGGTGGATGCACTGTATATGTAGGCTGGGGTATGCAATGGATCGTAGGCTGGGTGTACGCATGTATGTAGGCTGGGCGATGTATGTATTCGTAGGAGGGTGGACTGTATGCATGTAAAGACGAGGGTGTATGTAGGTATTGTTGTAGGAAGTAGGGTTATATATAGGAATGCATGTCAGGGATATGGGTGGAAGTATGCATGTCAGGACATGGTGTGATGTATGTCAGGATGGGGTAACTCAGGAACTTCAGTCCTTTAACCTCTTAACATCACTTTCATTGGGACGGAGAAGATCCTCCCGTGCGACTTCACCTCGAGGACAGATGGCACCCGCGCCGAAAGACTCGCCATCCCTCTTCACAGGAGAAGGAGAGGAGAAGGTCCTAGGCAGTCACCGAAAAGCGACCTCACACGTGAAACTAGGTCGATGCCGCCGCTACAGCTGTGTTCGAGGCTCTACGAAGACTGGGGAGGGCTGCCCCCGCTTGTTGCTGGGACACGAGGAGCTCGAAACATATACCTTGTCAGACCTAGACATGTGAAGGCTGGTTGGGCCTTTCTCTCTGATACTCTCGATCCTGGAATAGAGAACTGATGTCCTTGTCTTCTACCCTTGATTAGCAAGTCGGATTCTCTCTATTGCTGTCCGCTGAGGCGCATGGCTGTCTTGAAGCTCTATGTCGAACAGGCTATCTAATCCAGGACAAAGGCACTGTCACTTTTCCCATCGTCAGGTTCACCTGTTCTACCTTTATTCCTTGCTAGATCTCTCGTGCTTTTGAGAAGTGTCATGAAATGCTGCGTCTGCCACTTGTCACTTGGTCATGAGTCTTGATCCTAAGCCATCACTGCTAAAAGAGAAACTGGGACATGATAGCTGCGCCATCCAGCACTGCTGGAGGCAGATTGGTCTGCAAGGTACTATGAGAATGTCCTTAAGGATGTCCCTGTATTTTCTGGCAAAACTCTGTGAGATGGAGAAGTACTGGAAGGCCTGTCTGTTGGTGGGTAATGGGTAGCCACTGATCCTGGATGATGGTAGCCGATAAGGAGGTTTCGTAGCAGATTAGTAGCAGGTTAGTGGACGCTGCAGGAATAACATCTTGATCTGTATCGGACGACGGCACGATGGCACTGAATCACATCTTGGACTTATTGATCTCATATCCTGCAGCTAGACATTGCCATCGCTTGTAAAAATATAAATCAGAGTTATAGCTGCTTCTGCTTCTTGCAGATCTTTTGTATATCATTTTGTGTGCTTGTCGGGCGAAAGGTACGTCCATTTGAGAGGCTGCGTGGAGATTAGAAGCTTTACTTTATCATCTGGGACACAACGAATAGTTGATTCCCCAAAACTCGGATTCAATCTTTACGCGCTGAACATATGTTCTTTGACGCTGGTTTTCACAGTGGCTCCACATACCTACGGAACATCATGGATCTCTCAAGCTTTAGAGTGAGGTTTATCATAGGCAGTACTCTGGGTTGGGGAGTAATTCAGTCCTTAATATACAAGAAGAAAGTCCTCGAAGGGCTTCCTATCTCAGCCTCCTCGTAGCGGTGCTCCCTCGCTTTATCTTCCTGATTGTTCTCCACCTGCACAGACCTGCGCGGCCGTGGGGAAATCATCTTTTTGTGAAGAGTTTGGTAGCACGACGTTGCTGATGGGTAGTTGACCCCTAGACAGCAACAAAGGTCTCTGCATAAGTAAACCAATCGCTTCACTTGGTTGAGTTCATGTGCTGCTCTTGCGGATCTCTCAAATCTGCTACGTAGACTGAACAAAGGATGAGTGGACTCCCTTGTCACTTTGCATGCTTTCAGTATACTTGCTTGACTTCTCGCAGAAGAGACATACTTGGCATACGACCCTGCTAGTACTGGGGCATCCCTTGATTGCCTCCTCCTGGGGTCGACGCTGCTGATTCCTATCTCTGACAACCCTGGCACAGGAAGTAGAATCCAGTGGACTTATTCATTGTAAAGAGACTACGACATTACAGGTAGATAATGATATGTGTGCGTACTCCTACCTCACTTCAAGGCACCTCATTGGGCTGCTCTACAGGAACCCTGGATGCACTGCTGCTCAGCAACTCCTCGGCAGCCACCTGAGCAATGTTGGTCCAGGAGTTCAAATCCTGTGGTGAACCCCACCCCAAGAGCATCCGACAGGTCATCAACATCCACGAGCAGGTGGATGGCATACACAGCTCGATCACCAGTGCTACTCTTCCTCGCTATGGTTGACATACAGCGTCAGACACAGTCAGACCACACACCTGCAGTAAAAGAAAAAAATGCGCCATCAACCCAGATAATAAAACATACATGACACAAAAAAACATAAAACACATATTAACCATTGGAAACCACATTATACATACTGTGTGCTCCTTCCAATAAATAAATTATATATCCCCACAAAACACATCACAAAAAATCACTCCTCAAATATGAAATAACCCCGTAAAATGAGGAGAAGGACAACTGTGAACTAATACATCGGAATAACTCTTGATAGAAGAAATCAAAATTAAGTAACAAGAGCTGTTAAGGAATATAATTTTCAATATTCTCTACATATTTAGGGATTATTCAGATTTATGGGTGAAAAATAACACAAAAATATTTTCTTCTTTAGGGTAAATCCGAAAAATATAGAGGAAATTTGAAAAATACCTCAAGGAACAACTGGGTTAGAGAATCAAATGTCTACATAGGTGTCCAAAGTTCGCAACGATCGTGACGCTGATTTTAAAAGAAAATGAGGAAACACCCTCGAGCGTCTCACGATGAAACATCCTATTTATATTTTTAATGGTGATAGACACCCACCATTCGCAATCAACAACAATGCAGGGTCACTAGCTACCAGGCCGGAGAAGGCTCAATACATAGATCATTACCCGTCATATTACAGTCACTCTATAAACGTTTATCCAGTACACATTCGCTGTTAGTCACCCCAGCACGGGCCCTCCTGCAAACACTGGTACCTGATATCTGGAATGTGTCAAGGGACTATAATAGGCTTGAAGGTCCCACCACCCCCCCCAGTCGCCGGGGGGACCCAAAAGGGAATAGTGACCCGTCGCAGAAAGGGAGTGGGTAAGGGGTACTGAAAATTGAAATCCATCTATTTCTCTCGTCTAATTTCAGATACCTATAGAAAGAGCCAGACAACCTATGCAAAAAAAAATCAATTGTAGCTACACAAGAAAATCCTCCGGGAGCACCTCTGTAACCATCAACGCACGAATTACATACCGCACCTATTGGTTGTTATGCATGTTACTGATCCAAGTGAATGGCAGAGTATTAAAGCTGGGACAATTCACACTAAGAAGTATAGGCAAGGAGCTGAGAAATGACTCGGCGAGCGACATAGGACTATAATAAGATCGGACTGCATTGCAGTAGAGAACAAACTAAGCCCAGCCGACGAAAGGAGGAAGAGCATTTACTAAAGGAAAAACTACAGGTGAAACGGAGCCACAAGAGCAGGTGGTAGGTTCGGAATAAAATAAAATAAGGTAAGATAGTCAGAAGGTTACTTACATTCGACTACGGACGAACGACAGAAGCGGAGAGAGGGAAAGAAAGGGAAGGAGCGATAGACGAAGGGTACACAAAATAACAAATACTATCATAGTACAAACGGAACATGGAACAAAAAGCTAATAAGGGAGTAGACAGATGAGAAGAACTATGCACCACGATAAAACACACCATTAGAATTCGTCTACGAACTGAAAACTCCTGCCGAAAGTTAAGGGAGAGTAAGATACATTGTAGAAGGAGTGTTCACAGAAGGTTATAGTATAGAGTATGAAGGATAGGAACGGGCGAATAGGGAAGGGTGAGGGACTCATATGAATGAAAGTTGACTTTACAAAGGAAACTAAAAAAAGTAGTAAGGGAAATAGAATTAGTTAGAAAGAACAATAGAAAAAGAAAATGTAAAGATTTGTACCATGTAAAAGGACCTGAAAATAGAACGGCCTCGGGACGGGTATAAGGAGGAGAGAGTGCCTAGTCTAGGGCAGTGTACTCTCAAACGTAAGTGTCAGTGGTGACAGAGCAAGACAACCACATGTACTCAATTGAAAACAACACGCATGCATAGTAGCCAAAGAGTAATAAAGGAAAACACACAAACACAACTCATGAGAAAATGGAGAACTTTAATGGACCATGGTTGGCTATTTAAAGGGAGAAAAACAGGGGTCCACGTGAACAGAGACAACTGGTAGAAAATCAGTAGCTACACAATGGATGGAGCAAAACACGCCTTAAATAAATTTTAAACATTGATGTGAGACAACAATGTCACGGGAGAGTAACAATGGGGTAGAGAAGAACAAAAGAGTATGTAAATAGACTTGCTTGGTGACGGACACTATTGATAAGAGATCTCCACGGAATG
Source organism: Chionoecetes opilio (assembly GCA_016584305.1). Classification (NCBI taxonomy): domain Eukaryota; kingdom Metazoa; phylum Arthropoda; class Malacostraca; order Decapoda; family Majidae; genus Chionoecetes; species Chionoecetes opilio. The sequence continues at coordinate 53,021 of JACEEZ010025881.1, read as the reverse complement.
ATGCAGACGAGGAGAAAGAAAAAATTGTGACATTATCAGGACCCAATTAATTTGACTAGAAATAGTATAATCAAGCGGTCACCAAATAAGAAAGGATAAGATCGTTATCAAGAAAAAAGAGACCAACAAAGGGGATAGTGACACAAGTAATACCTACAGGAGCAGATATAGAATCATGGAGACTTGTTTAGCGAAACAGATTTAGAAGCCACCAACGTAATGAGTAAGAGGAAAGGCAGGAAATGAAAAAGTTATAGAAAGTTAAGTACGCAGAAGAGTAAAGAAAAAGCAGAGAAAGACACAACTAGTAAAAGTATATCTAAAAAACTGTAGTACGCTCACAGCATCAAGAACCTATTGATCGCCGAATCTGGCGAGAGAAAACCCGATCAAATCGCATCATACCCAACAACTACATGGCGCTGTCACCTCTTTATATCTTTTTAAAAGGGCCTATCAAATAGTTCACTGAATAAAGCAAGAAGGGAAAACACACAAACTCTGCTCATAGTCGGTGAAGAACGAGAGACGAGAGAGAGAGAGAGAGACTACTTAAACACATTGGTGAGCTCTTAATTAAGAGTCCAGGCCCCACGGGAGTCATATAATGAAACCAGTAGTCGGTCATTTATAAACACCACAATCTTATCCTGACCACCAATAAGAGACAAAAAGTACGTCCCTAAATATCCCCCTAAAGTACGGAAGTCGACTACAAATGACCTCTCCTGCACCATACACCATTGTGCAGAGTATGAAAGCAGGATGAAGTAACGCAATTGACGTTTCATCCATCTAAGTTCCATCTTGCTCGCTCTACTCTCTCGAGATCCACACTGAGGATTGAGACGAGAGAAGAAGTTGTGTTCGTATGAGTGAGATCAATGCATATATTTTGTTTAGGCATTATCTTACAATGCTATATTTTTGATTAGCCAATAACGCGAGACACGAACTATAGTTTAGTTCCCTCAAATCAACCGTTAGGCTATAGCTGAGGTTAGGATATGTAAGTGGCCTGTAAAAATGTTCCTTAATAACTTTGTGTGGGAATCACAATGAGGGTATTTTGAAGAAAATCCTAGGGTTAGTTTCGGAGCTACAGCCAAGCGTAGAGGGCCGTGCACCAGTGCAAACCTGTCTGGGAAAAATATTTCCCGTGACAGGATGGACTTGCTGGGTGGGGGAGCCTCTGTGTGCAAGAAGAAGGAAGGCTTATCTCTACTTCCACCCTCTCTCTCTCTCATGGCATTGGACTGCAGTGGAAAGGAATGGGCATTTCCTCTCGGTCGTATTATAGTTTTCCTTCCATTCAGAAAAATATATAAATCAGCGTTAAAATACTGTTCTCATTATTATTGCAGTCGATTTTCTTCCAATAATGATTGTGATAACTTGTTCCGTTATCGAATTTTTATATATCCAAGCATCTTCGCAGCTAATATATAGAGAGACTTGTTTTACTTTACCTCTAATTTCCCTGAATTCCCCAGAGTGGCGACTCAACTGTTGGGTTAAAATACTAGCTGGCTACTTTACTGTAGTAGGTATAGCAAGGTCGCCACTCGGTTTTATTTTTGTAATTTGTTCATTTATAGCCCTAATATGACACAGATGAAGACACAAAATGACAGACTTTCCAGATAGTCCCTTCTAACTTTCCTGAAATCATGGATGTAGAAATGCAAGTATTAACGCCACCACACGTCTGTAAATAACAAAGAAACGTTGAACTGGCGACTTCACTGTTATCTACGGTAAGGTTATATGGGGAGGATAGCGTAGAGTTGGAAAGAGGAAAGGCAGAGGAGGAAGTCAAAGAATATTGGAGTAAAATATACAAGAAATATGATAATGAGATACACAGTGTAGAACGCAGAGAAGAAAGAGGAATATATAAGGGAATACAGTAAAGTAAAGCAGGACATAGACGGGAACCAGGCAATTAAGTTACAAAGAGTAGATGAAGTGGAAGAGATGGAAAGGGAATACACAGAGACGTGTAGCATAGGAGTAAGAGAACACATGGAAATGGCGAGAAGAGTACAGGGAGGATGTATATACTTGGAAGAGGAACAGATCAATGAAGACAAGGTGATGAGTGTTTAAAGAAGATGAAGAACAAAAAAGCAGCGGGAACAGATGAAATAAAGCCAGAATATTATAAGGAATTCTCAAAGAGTAAGACATTGATGACAGTGTTAGAAAAAGGTATGAAAACAGTGTTAGAGACAGGGAATGTGCCAGGAGGATGGAGGGAGTCAAGGACAGTAATGATACCAAAGGTTAGCAAGCCAAAAGTTAGGGAATTAAGACCAATAGCACTAACTAATGTTGGATATAAATTGATGATGGCTGTAATTAGAAATAGTCTGGAGGATCATATTAGGAAAAATGAAATGGGGAAAGACACACAGGCAGGATTCACAGGGGGCAGTAGAATAGAAAATAATTTATTCATATTAAGATATTGCAGAGAGGTCCTATAAACTAAAGAAACCACTAGTAGTCATTTCAATAGACTTTGCAAAGGCTTATGACAGTATTAAGAGAGGAAAAATGATAAGAATTATTAATGCAATATAAGATTAACCCTAAGATTATTGAATTCATTGCAAAAATATATATAGGAGACAAGACCAAGGTAGAATTAGGACCAGGTAAAGAAGTAGAGATAAATGTAACAAGTGGAATTAGGCAAGGGTGATCAACAACTCTGTTTAAATTAGTGACCTTCAGGATTATCCAGGAATTAGAAGAGCTAGGCAAGGGGTTTAAGGACGAATTGTTTAGCATACCAGCACTTTTCTTTGCAGACGACGGGATGTTACTAGCAAGTAGTATAGAGGAGGCAGAACAGGTAGTACATAGGTTAGAGGAAATAGGTAAGGAGTATGGATTGGAAATGAATAAAAATTAAAGTAACATTATTTTCAATGTAAAAGATAAGCCTGAAAAGTTGGGAAATATAAATGTTAGAGATAGAATGAAATATTTAGGATTAACCATAAATGACAAGAATTGTTTCAAAATACAAAAAGAAGAAATGTTTAATAAGGCAAGGAAAATGGCAAATATGAGTGTCATTACAAAAAGTTGCTAAAAAATTATAATAGGGAAAACGTACTGGAAAAGTGTGGCATTACCATCAATACTATATGGGGTTAATGTGATCAATTTAACAAAGCAAGAAATGGATAAATTACAGAGAATTGAAAATGGGGTGTACCGTCAAATCTTTGGGGCGCAGGCATATACACAGGGGGCGGCGCTCCTAGGGGAAGTGGGAGCATCCAGTGTTAGGAATAGAATAAGGGAGGGACAGTGGAAGTACTTGAGGTATGTATTAGTAGACGGGAATGACCTAGTGAAAAGGATAGGAGAGATGATTGAGAAAAGACAAAATAAATGGATGCAAGCTGTAATGAAAGATCTGAGAAAGACTGGAGTCATGAATGATGAACCAGGGTGTGAGGTGTGAGACAAAGGAGAGTATAAGGAAAAAAATGAGATTTGGACACAAGAGAATGGGTCAATGAAATGAATGCAAAAACAAGTTTGAAAATATATAGAAAATGGAGAAAAGAGAAGGGAGGCCAAGAAGAAGTATACAGTAATGACCAAGCTTCAGAACTACTGTTTAAGTGCAGGACAAACAACCTACAACTAAATGACAGAAGGAGGTTCTGGGGAGAAGAAATAACTTGTGATTTATGTGGGGCGGAAAAGGAAGACTTAAAACATTTTCTGTTATGGTGCCCAGCCTACAGTAATGAAAGAAAGAAAAGTGTGAGGCTACAACAACCATACATAGAGGAGGAAGAGGATATAGTGGGGGAGTATTTGTTCGGAGAGGGGAAGGTGGAAGAAGCAAAAAGAACAGTTTTTCAGTTTATCAACAGTTTTTGGATGACCAGAGAAAATAAGAAGAAAGAAAAAGAAAAACTAATAAGATAGAATAAGAGAAGAAAACTAATTAAAGACCCAGACAGCAAGAAGAAACACGTCAGGGAGTCCCGTTGAAAAAAGGCCGACCCCCAACCAACAACTGAGAACTGAATGATGTTCATTCATTTGTTGGTCGGGAGTAGGCCCGTGGGCGTTTGTACAGTGGACGTTTTCACCCTGGACCACCGGAAACGGGTTTCCCTTTTTTCCAGGGGGAAAATTTCAGTCCCCCGGTTTAAACCATTTTGGGATCTCCCCTGAGGGTTTAGGATTGTTTTGCCCTAATTCTCTGCTTTTTACCCAAAGTTTTTAGAAATACTAATTAATGACCAGGAGGTGCACCCTACATCAAACCCAAAAGAAACCAAAACAGTGCCCTTAATTAAAACCACTAAATAAGAAAACCCCCCGGCCAATGGTAAAGCCCTCCTACCAAATACCGGAAAATTTTTAATAAGGTGAAAACGGTTATTAGTTAACCCACCCTTTAATAGCCTTCTTCTTCCAATCTAATTTAATGGCAACCACCACCCCCACACTCACAACAATCTCTAGTCTAGCCTATTTCACCTCTCCCGTATCCCCTATACCCACAAAACCTACAACACAACCCCCACAATATATGAACTACAAGATAAGTAACATAAAACCATGGCTACGATAAAGAGGGGTAGGCATTACTTACGATAATGATGAAGGTCTGCCACTTCCACGGACAGTCAGCCAGCGAGTGACTGCCACTGAGCATAGCTGGCAGTGCTGTCCTGCGGGCCTGCTGGGTTGTGAACTTTTGTAGCCCACATTATCGTACCGAGCCACCAAAATTATCGTATTTTCAGATAGATTATCGTACAACCTTACGAGCTAAAATAATATAGTCAGTAGATAACTATATACATCAATGAATTCAGCATTCCACATATAAAAATATTTTCTCTTATCACCAAAATATATAATATATCCAATCATGACACAAAATTACATGTAAATTTATTTTTTACAAAAGAAATGAAATTAAATAAAACAAAAATATATTTAGTAACACATATAATGACTCAAAAGAAGCTGAACTCGAGAATTCTACGTAGCTATCATCCTCAAAAGAAAAGAGGAATTCCTGTTCCTCCTCTATTCTTTTATGCCGTGTCAGCTGGCGCTTATAATGATAGTGTGTCAGTTGTCATGGACTTATAATAAGTGGTAGGGAGAAAGTAACACAATCTGCCTTTTCCCTTACACACTGCGCTGCTGGAAGAGCACCAAGTATGGTTCCGTTAGAAACTCAGTGGTTTTACCTTTGTTTTGGTAAGGTTAATCTGCTAAATACCCTCCCACAATCTGCGTTCCAATGCGGCAAGCAACGCTCCAAATCCTTGTCATGCAAAGGACCAAAAGTCAAACTCAAAACCCTCTCTCTCTCTCTCGCGGAAGTTGACAGCAACAATTATTTTTTGTTTTGTTTTTGGGATGACAATTTTTGTATGACTTTATAATGTCATTATATTTGTGATTTAATTATCATATTTTCGTGTACGATTCTCAACCATGCATCGTACATCGTACGGATAGTCAAATTATCGTACAAATACGATAATTATCGTACAGCTCACAATCCTGCCTTGGCCTCCTCCACGCCGGATTGTCTCTTAAGCCGGCCACACACACACCGGCGCGGCCTGTCCGGCCGACAAAAAGTGGCGGGGCATCGTTCGTCGGACGAGACCCATACACACACCGGCCGCCTCATGAAAATATACAGTACACGTCGGACCACCGTGGTGACATGAATCCGCTGTCCGAAAATGACTTGTTGGTGATGGCTGCATGTGCAGCCATATATAATACTTATATATTATACGTCATACTATATATAATACGTCATATATAATACCTATATTATCATAAATACAATTATAACTGGTACAATTAGTCATTATCTGGCCGAGCGAGGGGCGGGCCGCGCCGGAAGGCACCCACACACACGCAGGCGGCAGGCCGCGCCGGACGGAATTTTCAAGCGCCGACTGATTTTCATCCGGCCGCTGCGACAGGCCCCGCCGGATGAAAATCACCCCCACACACACACCGGCCGCCTCTAGCCACGCCCCTTTTCGTCGGCCGGACAGGCCGCGCCGGTATGTGGGGCCGGCTTTACAGATACAACCCGATGAGAAGGATCGGTTTCAGGGTAGCGTGCCACATGCCCATATAGCCAAAGTTGGCGCTGACAGACTATGCAGGTAATAGGCCTCGATTCAGTCTCACGGTGCAATCGCTGATTTGACACGTAATCATCCCAGCGATACCCCATGATTCTGCGAAGACACTTATAACCAAAGGCATTGATTCGTCTCTTCAAGTCACTATTTAGTGTCCATGTCTCACAACCACAAAGTAAGACGGATCACAAGCGATTTGAAGATCCGGATCTTTGTCCTCCTGCACAGGTACCGACAACGTCAAATACTCCCGCTGAGCGAGTCCATTGCACCGTGGGCTATGCCAATCCGCCGTAAGACTTCTTGACGTGACCCGCCGTCATTATGGACTGCGCTACCAAGGTATGTAAAACTTTCCAAGATCTCATGCATCATCGGCAAAAACAAGATCAGTGATCTTGGTGTTGGCGACGGATGCTCCACAACCTTGTCCAATACCCAGTCCATACAAGCGTTTAAAAGTGATGGGGCAAGGACGCACCCTTGCCTCACTCCTGTATTCACAGGAAAGAAGCCGGATACACCTGCCCCACACTTCACAGCACTGTCCCAGAATACATGTACAATAGTCACGTGAATATTTTTAATACTTTCAAATGTATTGAATTTATAATTTGCAAAAAATTACTTATTTATATCGAATATCTTTAAAGTAATCACTATGGATTTTGATTTGACTAAGAAAGTCGACTTCAACTTTCCATATCAAGCCCCGATCACGAGACTGCTAAGAGGCTAACTAGTCAGAGGGGAAAAAAAACCCAAAGGAGATGTCTAATAGATGAAAAAATTTTGCTGTGTGACGCCGCCTTTAGAGAGGTGGATTAGGTATTTAAGTAACAGGAACTCCCTTTGAGATCTCACGGCCCTTGTAGCTTCCTTTTTTTCTTTTTGTTCTTAAAATTGGGACGGGGGATATAGGTTTTAAGAAGGGAAAGGGACTTCTCACCAATACTCACCATGGAAATATTTTTTTTTAAACCAAAAAAAGAAATATGTAATATTAGTCCAAGAAAAACAAAAACACGCCCGTGGACTGCAAAATGTATAGAGTAATAGATATATGTAATGTATAGAGTAATAGATACATGTAATGTATAGAGTAATAGATATATGTAATGTATAGAGTAATAGATACATGTAATGTATAGTAATAGATATATGTAATGTATAGTAATAGATATATGTAATGTATAGTAATAGATATATGTAATGGATAGAGTAATGTATAAGGAAATTTTTATCAAATGCGCATTTAACTCCTCGAGGCCCAGAACGTAGGGGAGAGCGGGGCAGGTTGCATCAACTCATTAACTTTTTTTATTATTATTATTGTTGTAATTGTAGTAGTTATATAGTAGTAGTATTAAGACTATGTACATACGTGTGATAACATGAGGCGAATTTTGGTGAAGAAGCCGTAAGAAGCCGGCTTCTTGCAGCTTGCGTTTTCTGTTATGGCGGGGCACTTTTAAGAAGCCGGCTTCTTACGGATTGGCCCAGCTGGTCAAGCCGGAAGAAGCTGGAAGAAGCGAGAGCCAGGGCTCGCTTACCACGGCTTCTTGCCGCTTGGTGCCGTGACGTCAGAGATAACAACAAATATGGCGGGACGGGCAGAGATTCTCAGACAGTGAGTATCGTCGTAGAAATACTGTAATTACAGATAACAGAACACAAGTAAACACATAGATGTACATTCAGAAGCATGGACATACCTTAAGACCACGAACAAGAATATACAAGGTTAATGACACCACAGGACAACTTTAAAACAGGTGAAAGAATGATCATGTCTTATCAGGCTGACGATAGTCCCTAGCAGCGACGTAGTAGTTTTTGCTGAATTTCGCTGATAATATGGCACAAATTAGCCTCATTTGTACATTTAGTAGCACGGGCTTAACTATCGGACCACACTAATAGAGCTAAAATGGAATGACATGGTGATAGGAGAACGTCGTCTGGTGAAATAACTTTCTCGAGTCTTTTAACATTAACACAAGACGTTGTTTTTCTAATTTTACTAATTATGCTATTAGTCGGTCAGCCCCGGTCCGAAATTTTGCTCACCGGTATCAAATTAGGGCGAGAATGCTAAGAGTGTTTTTTGAGAAGGTATAAATGCCTAGAGTTAGAAAACATGTGATAGCATTGTGGGGGTGGCAGCTTTATATGAGTTATCTCCCTTTTTCCAAAATGGCCGCCAAAATACACCCAATAATTATGAAATTTTTAAATTTCGTTTTATGGGCCTATAATATTATCCCATGCAAGATTTGTGAAGACATGGGGCTTGATGGAGAGTGGTAGAACAGCTCTCTGGTTGAAGCCCATTGCCAACTTCTGCAGACACAGAGCGGTATCATTCTCTTCCAGCTGGTCATAAGACTACCCCATGTCCAAACTTATTCAGTATCCGAATGACCTCAGTGTTTCCAGTGAGTGCTTTTACCGCATAAGGAAGCAGGAAATGTTTTGGTGGTTTATACTGCCCACGTGTAACAGCGTATATCATGTCCTGGCTAAATGACTCGACAAGAATAGCAGTCCTTTGGGATTTATTCGTAGTACTAGTTGTATCTCCAGTGAGGAGCCCGACCAGAAATCGCTGTAACTCATTTGGTATGGCGATATGATAGCTACATCAGACGGATGATATGGCCAGGGGGGTGAAAATCATGTCCTTCTTGATGGCCGTTCGGATATGTGACGAAGTCTGATCTATGATCTTGTTGATATCTGTAGACTTTGCCTTCCAAAGCTTGAGCTCCCTATGTAGATTTTGATTTTCCCAAAGACAACATCCTTTAATGAGACACGGGCATGGAACCATCAACAACTTTCCCTTGTCGTCGAAAATATTTCTACTGCACCTCCAAGCTCGGATTTCAGTCTTCTGTGCATATTCTTCTTTGTTGAATCCTTCAGAAGATTAACTCCACCAGACAACATTAATGATTCCAATTTTGTGGTCAAGGAGGTGACTGGTATAATCCTCTTGTTGGGGATAATATCTTCTCTGATGTATTCGAAAAGTTCTTGGTAAGCTTCTCCTTCAACCTTGTGATACAGTATAAATTCATCTGTTACTTTCTCTTCTTCATTCTCATTGCTGTCCTCTTTGTTCCTAGTGTAATTCCTATAGCATGAAGCGTGGTAGTGTGCCTCTGCGGCAACAATGTCTTACTGGTTAGTGCTATCATTCTGCCGTCTGCATTTCTGACGGCACTCTCTCTTAGTGTTTGATCTACTCTCAGTTGTGAAGCTAGCGTAAGTGTTTCACGTGTTTTGGAGTGCTTTTGAACTTGACCTTGCTACAGAATACGCAGATCGGAGCATAAACTCTTGATTCATGTGTTGATGTTCTGGAAGACTTTTTTGGAGGACAGTCACTACTACCAGATAGATCACTACTACATTCACCTGCTTTACTTTTCAGATTTTCCCAAGTCTCTTTTCATGGTGAACATGCTTCTACATTTTCGATGATAGAATATAATTGGAACTTCTTTGTCCTGAAGCGTTTTTGAAACGTCTAGAATGGGGACATGGTTCCTGACTTTGGCGGCTTCAAGTAAGGTTAACCAGGAGGCATGGCTTTGAGGACTGACAAAATGTTCATCTCCGTCGGATACTGCCTGGTGTATGATGCACAGTTTCTTGGCGGGTGCCTGTGGCGTTTCCATGTTAACGGACATTCCAGGCCTCCTACGTTGAAGTTCCACAGCTACCACGACACCGGATTCTGGTCCCGGATTCTTCTCTACATCACCAGCCTTCAACAATAGCTTCGAGAGGTAGTCGGCTGCTACTCTACCTCTCCACTCCAAAAACCCGACTTTCTCTGAACGCACGACCTGCGGGCCGGCTGGTCTTCCGTCAGTGGTGGTCTCCTCAAGGGTCTCCAACGTCGCCAGTCGATCGTCCGGTCCGTCTCTCGCCGATGAAATACGACACCTGAAAAAGAAAAAAAAAATTAATTATATGTATGTATATTTATATAATTATATAATATACAGTTTGGAAAAGGGGGATAACTCCCATAAAGCTGCCACTGCCACAATGCTATCACATGTTTTCTAACTCTAGGCATTTATACCTTCCCAAAAAACACTATTAGCATTCTCGCCCTAATTTGATACCGACCAACCCCCCAGGCTGATCGCCTATATCAAAAGCAGACCGGAAACGCTTTCGCTGATTCATTATGCTCCAATTTTGGTTCTTAGAGATCTCTCACACTTGTTGAGAACGTGAAAATGTTGGAACTCTCGCCGACGGGGACGAGAGTACCATAAACCTTCACCATCATCCGAATTCCACCACAAAACATTGCAAGATATCTTAAGTATGCATGCCATTACTGTTGACGGACATGAACAAAATTAATGTGTAGGAAGAGGTGCTGATAGGTATTGTGGAAATGACTAGCATTGCGTTGAGGGAAAATCTTAAGAACAAGGGCTCCACGGTAAGCTGACCCAAATGTTGGCTCTATGTGTTATACTTACTGTCCTTAACACATCTGTTTAGATTTTAATGAGTGCCGATCCTTACTTTGCCTACATGGCCGATATTAAATTTCAGGTTCTTGAGAAAAACTAAGTCCAGTAGGGTTAGGTTAGGTCAGGTCTGGTCAGGTTAGGTTAGGTTAGGTTAGTGCACAGCCCGATGGGCTCGAGGGGGGGTGCTAGGTTAGGTCTGTAGAGTTTTGTCATCTTTAGAATAAAGGCTCAACCTCCTATCTTCTTCTTCTTCTTATACCCAAACAAGCTTGGGGACAAGGTGGAAACGGAGTTTTTGGGTGGGGGAGCACACATATAAGGGAAATATGGCCCCGAAAAAGTCTATGAACTAGGGAAAATTTCCCTACTTTATGGATTTTTTTGTAGGGGCCATTTTTCCCTTATGTGTGTGCTCCCCCACCCAAAAACCCCGATAACCACCATGTCCCCAAGCTTGTTAGCTTTAAGAAGAAGAAGATAGGGGGTGGAGCCCTTGTTCTTAAGATTTACCATATATATATATATATATATATATATATATATTTATATGTTGTATTTCTGTATATTTTGGTTAAATTAGTATGTTTATGAAAGAAGGATTAATGGGTATTTTTTGGTGTACCTGATTCTTATGTTGACATACTATAATTAATGGTGTAAATGATGTACAGTAAACCCTCGCTTTGACGAACAAATTGGGGAAAGGATGCGGGATTATAATTATCCGAGTGATCCGAACTTTTCGCATATAACAAATTGTGGTCGTTATATGAGGTGAAAGTTCCCTATTTCCGACTAATTCCGTGTATCGTAAACTTTGTCCGTTACATCTGACGAAAGTTCGTATACTTACTTACATACATGCAGCCATCACAAATACTACACGAATACAGGGCAATTAAAAACAATCAGAACCGTACAATGCATATACTGAACTTATTCAGTAAAAGCACGCATATACCGGACTGGCAGAAAAAGTATTGAAGCCGATATTTGTTATCTAAATTAAGGTCCGTAAAAGCGAGGGTTCCGTGTATACACTAAACTTTGAGAAAGTACTACAGGAGCATCAGTGTATATACCTAATACGTTCGGTTTGGTGACATTAAGTAGGATTAGGTTATGGGTCAAGAGTGTTTCTGCATATAGGAAATACAAAATTATGAAACTAGTTATGAGAAATTGTATTTGTTGAATATGAATGTTAATCGTATTTACTGGCTACTTTGGTTGCAATTATCTGACCAATCAGTATTACACTGGTCCTTTGTGCATTAAATTCTGAGGTTTTAATAAATTTTTTATTTTTAGTTTATAGTTGGATTATTTGCTTCTGTTATTAATTTTTACTTGTCCTTATAAAACTTCTATAAAGGACATCACATCAATAACATACTCTTTATATTATTTGCATTTCCTTTTATATTTACCGTTTATCTATAAAGGTGGCAAATATCGGTAAAATTTAGGATGAAACTATGAACATGACTATTGTCATGTATGAACAAACACTCATAATGCTGTCTGTCTCTATTTCCTTTCATGGCAAGGGTTTAATCTGCAATAGTAACACAGTCTATGTTTCAGGTATGTATGTGCCGGTTGCATGAAGTGTTATCCGACCGAAGATGAAGGAGAAGACTCTGAGAGAAGGAGTGAGAGGGGGAGTAAATAAATAAATAAATATCTTATTTCCATGAAACATGATTTTACTATCAAACTTACATCACAGATGTTCTATGTAATATATACTAAAAATGAAACTTCTTCTGAAAGTCACGCAAATAAAAAAAAATACATAAAAAGAAAGTCAAACGAAACATTAAAAGGAAATTAATTATAACATAAAACAATAAGAACTAAAAGTCACTTCAAATATCTTTGAAATACTACTAACATATGCAACTGTTTTTTGATTTGGGGAAACAAATTATAGTTCACTTTGGGTCAATTAAAAGTAAATTTATAAGTCAAGACTTAAAAGTGTAGACTTCCATAATTAATGATGCAATAAGGCAAATTGTTCCATAGTTAAGGCCTTTGTACAGTGATGGGTCTGGCACCAGTCTGTTCTGGCTCTTGGCACATAAAGGTCTTTTAGCTGCCTTGTTGTACTGGCTGTATTTTCCCTGACAATGGAAAACTAGATACCACTCCGGATACAACCCATTGACAGCCTTATAAACAGCGAAACATTTTTCATAAATATATCGGTCTTTAATTGTTAACCACTTTAACTCTTTTATGATAGGAGTAACGTGATCCTTCTTTCTAGCTCCTCCAATAGCTAGTTTAGCTGCAATATTTTGCAGTTTTAAAACTCTAAAAAGTAAAGTTGAGAAAAGTATTTGTTGAGTCCCATATACCCATACAGTAATTCATTAAGCTGAGAGAAGATTGAGAGATTATTTTAATGCCAAAAATTAGCCAAGAATGAAAAACAGCCCCCTATCTTCCAAGCAAAATATAAATCAGCCCAACCACCAAAGCGGAAAATCCCGGGCACTGGCGGGCAGATGATGGCCAGTTAATGAAATCCCTCATTATACCTGACCCTTGTCATCAGGTGCAGCAGTTAATAAAAAAATAAGTCACTAATGTGGAACTCGACCCAGCCAGCCCCATATGATGTCCGTAGGTGCCCGCCTCTTTACCTTGCCCTATAGTCCTTGGTTTATGGAGCAAAAAAACATTAATGTGAAGGATATGTGTTGTGATCCATTCACAATATCGTCAGTCCAGTTATCGTAACTTATTAATGGCTTTCATTCGACGGTAGTACACTTTCGTCAGTGTGGTTGTTTTGTTTACAGTTATCAGCTGTGAGCGCCGAGCGGGCGAGCCTCGAACACCACTGTCAGCCGTTCTGGCGAGGCACGAAAACGAATGAGAAGCCGCAAGAAGCCGGCTTCTTACGGCTTCTCACCAAAATTCGCCTATGAGTTAGAGGCAATGATGCAACCTGCCCCGCTCTCCCCTAATTTCCGTTGGGTACCATTAGAAGATTGTTAATGAAGCAATATTTTATAGATATGACCTGTTTAACATCCTTGTCCGTGTAAGTCACTCATTTGTCTTAAGTTTTATGGCTAACAGATTATTTTATATGGCAAAGGAAAGATCTGACGTGAAGGGGTTAATCCCGAAATGTAATGTATACCAAAAACTTTAAAATGACTGCCTGATACATGAACTTCATACCACAGGATCTCAAAAGTGCAAGACAAGGGATTCATGAGAAATTGTCACATTTTCTAGTTCATAAATAATGTCCAACAAAAATAAGACTAGACTACAACGAACCTTTAAAGTGGTCCTATGAAATTTGTCAATAAATTTTATGAATACCCACCCAAAGGACACTGGATTGAATGACTGTAGATCCAGGACCCTAAACTATTCTGGCAAAATTAGTCTTGCAATCCTTATTCTGAAATGACTTCATAATGGCCACACTCGGCACTTCAATCTTCATCATTTTAAAACTTTATTTATCTGGCTTTTCTTTTGTCAGTAATATTACATTACTACTTTAAGAAATCTGTAAAATGATTGAAAATAAAAATCACTTACAATTGGCTACAAAACCTTATCTAAACAGGTTAAAATTCACTGATAAAAGTAATGCATCATTTCAATATTTATTGTATGTAGTCGTTATAGATAACATAAGAGCTAAATTCTCCTGCATGTTGACATACATAAAAATGAGAAGAATCTAATCTGTATACGTACATTCAGAAACTCTTAATGGACAAAATATTTCATTAATGGAAGAAAAAACCATTCCTGAACAAATCTTTCCTTTTAATTGTTTTTTACCTTTAAATGTTGTGCCATGACAGCTGTGCCTTGAACCCAGCACCACTGCCTACACAAAGCATGCCACAAGCCGGTTAATGAAATAATCTAAATAACAAGGCTGGTGTATGAGAATATATATAATAATAACAAATAATAGACATGTAGAAGTGCATTCAAGTTACAATCAACAATAATAACAAAAGTAATCAACCAGAACCAGCATGCAAGTTTCTGCATCATCTACCACCAAATACATCTCAGCCACTGCCACTCCAGACCAGATCCTGAAATCAAAGACACCTAAAATCAATACAATGAAACTTTACAATCAATATTTAATTAAGGTAACAAGTCAGTTTCAACGGGGTGTCAACAGTTAAATAAAGCGTTGGTCTGAAGACCGTCGTGATAAGTGTCATCATTCAAATACGAAAATACCAGCAGTTCCAACCAATTGGTCTAATAATGAATACCACCAATGGGGATTAATTAAATAAACTAAAATAATCTTAATAACAAAAACTAATCAAACCCTAATTAACTAGAATTCCCAATAAATAACAAAAACTAATCAAATTTACTAATAAACAAATAAAATTAATAAAAAATAAAAAATAAAATTAATGCACAAAATAATCCAATTCCCAATAAATAACACTCACCAAATTAACAAATACAAATCCCAATAAATAAATCCATATAAAAAATACTCACCAAATTAACAAATACAAATCGCAATAAATAAATCCATATAAATAATACTCACCAAATTAACAAATACAAATCGCAATAAATAAATCCATATAAATAATACTCACCAAATTAACAAATACAAATCGCAATAAATAAATCCATATAAATAATACTCACCAAATTAACAAATACAAATCCCAATAAATATATAAATCTAAATAAAAACTAACCAAATTAACTAATAAAATGATACAATTCCCAATAAAAACTAATCAAATTAACTAATAAACCAACAATTCCCAATAAATAAAAACTAATCAAATTAACTAATAAACTAATACAATTCCCAATATATAAATCCAATATAAGGTACCTTTTCAAAATGTCCTTGTTTGCCGTCGACCGCTGAGACAGCAAGACACATTACTGAAATTATTAGAAAGACTTGTTAGGTCATGTAACTTTACAAGCAAATTGAAGCAATATTATCTACGTAACAAGTCAGTTTCAACGGGGTGTCAACAGATATATAAAGCGTTGGTCTGAAGACCGTCGTGATAAGTGTCATCATTCAAATACTAAAATACCAGCAGTTCCAACCAATTTATCTCTAATAATAAATCTAATAAATACCAGCAGTAGGTTTAAATAAATTGTATAGATATATATAACTAACCTTTTCTAAATTTCCTACTTCGCCATCGACCGCCGAGACAGCAAAACACATTCCTGAAATTATTAGAAAGACTTCATGTGAAAGATGTCAGGTGATTGTGTCATGCAACTTGACAAGCAATATTATCTCATTAACGTAACAAGTCAGGTTCAACGGGGTGTCAACAGTTATATAAAGCGTTGGTCTGAAGACCGTCGTGATAAGTGTCATCATTCAAATACTAAATATTGAGTAAATTTCATAAACAAAATAAAATACTAAATGTTGAGTATAAATATCACACTAAATAAAATACTAAATAGTATAAATTTCATATACCAAATAAAGATTATAAATTTCATATACTAAATAAAGATAAATTTCATATACTAAATAAAGAGTATAAATTTCATATACTGTACTAAATCCTAAATAGTATAAATTTCATATACCAAATAAAGATTATAAATTTCATATACCAAATAAAGATAAATTTCATATACTAAATAAAGAGTATAAATTTCATATACTAAATAAAATGCTAAATATCGAGAAATAAATATCAAACTAAATAAAATACTACATATAGTTTAAGTACCAAATACTAAATAAAATACTATATATAGTATGCATATCAAATACTAAATAAAATACTACTACATATAGTTTAAGTACCAAATACTAAATAAAATACTATATATAGTATGCATATCAAATACTAAATAAAATACTATATATAGTATGCATATCAAATACTAAATAAAACACTACTACATATAGTTTAAGTACCAAATACTAAATAAAATACTATATATAGTATGCATATCAAATACTAAATAAGAGTAAAAATATATAAATAAATAAAAGCACCGAGGTTCTGCTTACCGTAATTATGTTGGCGCCACTGGGCACGCTGGACACACTATTAAAAGAAAATAAAAGTTTAAAATTTCATAAGTAGATAGTTGCATAATTTCCTTGTATTTTAAGTAATGTCAGAATTATATATTTGATTTCATTGATATCAAGGTAGGTAAGGAAATCATCATTTAGTCGTTCATATTCAAATCACATAAAGCCTACCAGTATATAAGAATACTATATGAAAAGGCCTATAAGCAAAATCCTACTGAAATATGAAAATACTATGAAAACTCCTATAAGCAAAATCCTACTGAAATATAAAAAGTCCTATGAACAAAATCCTACTTAAATATGAAAATACTACATGAAAAGTCCTATGAACAAAATCCTACTGAAATATGAAAATCCTACATGAAAATTCCTATGAACAAAATCCTACTTAAATATGAAAATACTATGAAAAGTCCTATGAACAAAATCTTACTGAAATATGAAAATACTGAAGTTATGAAGTCCTATAAACAAAATCCTATAAAAATATAAGATTCTGAAGGGACAGTTTTCACGTAAATCTAGCAATAAACTCTTATAACTTCTCTTGATTCCTAAAACACTGAAGTAATTTTCATTGAGCAAAATCAAACTCACGTACCAGTGGCGAATCTCCTCTTCTTGTAGGTAGGAGGGCCGATATTTGGAAACTGCGTCTCTCTTCTCACCAAAGCCCATCCAAGCCATACCAAATGTTGTAGCTGGAATCGGGATGGGTCTCCAGGCGGTGGCTTCCTCATGATGATTTAGAGGAGTTTGGACCAACTGGACTGGTCTGCCTTCGCCGTGAGCGAGTGAGATTGAGGTTGTGGCACCTTGTCTCTGTAGCTTAGTATCGCTTCATAGGTCCTCTTCAAACTTCCAAGTCTCCTTAGTTAAGAGTTTCAACTCTTCCCAACCTAGAAAAAGAAAACAATGACATTAAAAGAGATGCACACATTCATATAATCACAAAAATACATTGTGGATAACAGAAGCTAAGGAAAATAATAAGTCAAAATAAAATTCGTTAACCCTTTGAGGCCCAGAACGTAAATTCCATTGTAATTTGTCTACCATTAGACGATTTTTAGTGAGTTAAGCAATGTTTTATAGATATAACCTGTTTAGTATCCTTGTCCACTAGTTAATTTGGTTTATTTAGTTACTTCTCGTAATTTAATGGCTCGACAACATTCAATTTTTTTATAGCAAAGGAAAGATCTGGGCGTGAAGGGGTTAGGAGGATGAAGAATTTGAGCAAAAGTGCATAAAATGTATTACACAACATTTATGTGTAATCTTTTGGTACAATAATCTAAATGTGATTTCTTTTAAGATCAAATCATGTCTAAAATAAATGTATATTGTTTAGAATGTTTTTATTCAAATGTCGAAAATAATTTGTATGTATAAGATTTCAAATAATTGCTTTTTTAGTGAATAGCCGAGCTGTTTCAGTACCAACCCATTTGAGAGGTCTTGTGTGTATACATATGTGTGTATATACATAATAATAATAAATAAAAAGTGCATTCAAGTTACAATCTCTGAGGACATTATAAATCACTTCATAATGTCATTTGCAATCAATAAAAATAATTATAACTTTGCCACTAAATGTCGTTCATCTAGAAGCCGGAAGGAACAAATCCAACAAGCGGGGTAAGATTTTACATTACTCTGGCATCATTCTATTGCTCGAGAGGGGTACAGGTAACCACTCTGAGCTTTTGCGCGCTGATGCCACGGGACTTAAATACAGACCAAATATTAGTCATTCCTTACCATTCAAGTTCCTGGGATCCATTGTTGCAAATACATCTATGGTCACTGGACAGCATCTTTCTGATTACTAGAGTGCTCGTCTCCGTCGCATTAGCCTCCGAGTCTGTGGCGGGTAGTAACCTGCTACCCCGGGCCAGTGTGACATATGGGTTACCAGTTACCTTCCCCAGGTTTCCCCAGGTACCATTTATCCACCTCGAAAGGGAGGAAGAACAGCTGGGTGGACTGGCTACCGACTTCAGCCTTCCATAGATTACCTGAGAATAATGAAAAGATAAGACATTCAAACAAACGTTCACAAAAGCATTAACAACATTAACACATCCATAGTCAGACATTTGTGATGTTTTGATTGGTTTCATTACTATCAAAATCGCAAGTATATCATCAGATTATTGGCTTTAAAACTCCTTTGAGCTTGTACTACCTCCACACAAAGCTATTCCTTGCTGATCTTTAAACTGTCCTAGTGTCTTGATGTAACACTCACTCTCTCTAATAAGCTAATGTAACTCACTCTCTCTAATAAGCTAATGTAACACTCACTCTCTCTAAGCTAATGTAACTCTCACTCTCTCTAATAAGCTAATGTAACACTCACTCTCTCTAATAAGCTAATGTAACACTCACTCTCTCTAATAAGCTAATGTAACACTCACTCTCTCTAATAAGCTAATGTAACTCTCACTCTCTAATAACAAGAAATTCTCTAAAAGCTAATTACCTCATTCTAAAGCTGTACTTCTCTCTAAAAGCAATAACCCACTCCAAAACTATGACTCCCTCTCTAATAGCAATATATATGCCTCTTCTAATGCTATGAATATATACAAATCACTTCTGTTGCTGTCCTCAAGCTAAGACTTCAAACTCCACATAGTTGTCGCACGTTGAAAAGGTTATCTACTTAAAGGAATTTGTCTTTAATGCCTTCAGTCCTATGAAACCCGGGGATACCCATTAATATATGTATGTTCCTAGCTTTTAGCAGCTATTAGCGAAATGTGGAAAAAGTCCATTAGGAACATGATGGTAGAATGGATAATGTGGTGATGGTAGGTGAGGTTAATGGTGGGTGATGGGTAATGGAAGGATGTTGATGGTGGGGGAGAATAGGTGGGGGGTGATGTAAAGTTGAGTGATGGGTGATGCTGTGTGGAATGGTAGATGGTGGGAGTGATAGTGGGGGAATAATACATTACACTGATTTCAGGAAAGTTAGAAGGGGCTATCTGAGATCGGTTTGTGGGCAAAGCCAAACAATGTGGGCCTGCCACCAATAGCCTCCGCAGGAGCTAGCAAAAGATCGCAGGGGCGCTTTGCAGTAGTAGCTAATAAAACTGGGCGTGGGAGGTTGAGGGGAAAATTTATATCCTTCAGTCTAAACCACAACTAATATTAGTCAAGTTCTATGCATAACAAAATCAAAAGAAATGAAAAAATATGCATGTCAAAATGTCTAGGGGGAATCAGGAACAGATGTTGGGGGAAAGAGATAGATGGTAAAATTGATGCTAATTAATCTGTGAGTTTGGGGAATAGTAGAGGGAAAAAAGCTTGCAGGATAGATGGGGAAAAGATAAGGTGACAAAGAAATGTTGTAACAAATCAGGGGAAAGAGAAGATGAGGGAAAGATGATAGATGGGGAAAGGGAAGAGATAGATGGGGGAAAAGAATGCTGTGGGAAGAGATAGATGGGGGAAAGAATGTGGGGAAGAGATAGATGGGGGAAAGAGATAGATGGGGGAAAGAGATACGATGTGGGAAGAGATAGATGGGGGAAAGAGATAGATGGGGGAAAGAGATAGATGGGGGAAAAGAGATAGATGGGGGAAAGAGATAGATGGGGGAAAGAGATAGATGGGGGAGAGAAGATGGGGAAGAGATAGATGGGGAAAGAGATAGATGGGGGAAAAGAAGCTGGGAAAGAGATAGATGGGGAAAAGTAATGGTGGGAAGAGATAGATGGGGGAAAGGATAGATGGGGAAAGAGTGGAAGGATGAGGGGAAAGAGATAGATGGGGAAGAGATAGATGGGGAAGAGATAGATGGGGGAAAAGAAGATGTGGGAAAGAGATAGATGGGGGAAAGAGATAGATGGGGAAGAGATAGATGGGGGAAAAGAAGCTGTGGGAAAGAGATAGATGGGGGAAAAGAAGCTGTGGGAAGAGATAGATGGGGGAAAAAGAGGAGTAGATGGGGGAAAGAGATAGATGTGGGAAGAGATAGATGGGGGAAAAGATAGACTGTGGGGAAAGATAGAAACGCTGTGGGAAGAGATAGATGGGGGAAAGAAGAACGCTGTGGGAAGAGATAGATGGGGGAAAAGATAGATGGGGGAAGAGATATGGGAAAGAAGTGGGGAGAATATGAAACGCTGTGGGAAGAGATAGATGGGGGAAAGAGATAGATGTGGGGAAAGAGATAGATGGGGGAAGAGATAGATGGGGGAAAAGTAACGCTGTGGGAAGAGATAGATGGGGGAAAGAAGCTGGGGGAAGAGATAGATGGGGAAAGACGCTGGAAGAGATAGATGGGGGAAAGAGATAGATGGGGGAAAAGAACGCTGTGGGAGAGATGGAAGATGGGGGAAAGAGATAGATGGGGGAAAGAGATAGATGGGGGAAGTAATGAAAGTAAGGGCGCTGTGGGAAGAGATAGATGGGGGAAAAGAACGCTGTGGGAAGAGATAGATGGGGGAAAAGAACGCTGTGGGAAGAGATAGATGGGGGAAAGAGATAGATGGGGGAAAAGAGGATAGATGGGGGAAAGAGATAGATGGGGAAAAGAAGATGTGGGGAAGAGATAGATGGGGGAAAAGAAGATGTGGGGAAAGAACGCTGTGGAGAGATAGATGGGGGAAAGAGAGATAGATGGGGGAAAGAGATAGATGGGGGAAAAGAGAGTAGATGGGGGAAAAGAACGCTGTGGGAAGAGATAGATGGGGAGAAATGAAAATAGATGGGGGAAAAGATAGTGTGGGAAGAGATAGATGGGGAAAGAGATAGATGGGGAAAGAGATAGATGGGGGAAAAGAATGTGGGAGAGAAAGAACGCTGTGGGAAGAGATAGATGGGGGAAAGAGATAGATGGGGGAAAGAGATAGATGGGGAAAGAGATAGATGGGGGAAAGAGATAGATGGGGGAAAGAGATAGATGGGGGAAAGAGATAGATGGGGAGGAAGAGATAGATGGGGGAAAGAGATAGATGGGGGAAAGAGATAGATGGGGGAAGAGATAGATGGGGAAAGAGATAGATGGGGGAAAGAGATAGATGGGGGAAAAGAACGCTGTGGGAAGAGATAGATGGGGAAAGATGATAAGATGGGGGAAAAAGGAAGACGTGTGGGAAAGAGATAGATGGGGGAAAGAGAAGATGGGGGAAAAGAACGCTGTGGGAAGAGATAGATGGGGGAAAGAGATAGATGGGGAAAGAACGCTGTGGGAAGAGATAGATGGGGGAAAGAGATAGATGGGGAAGAGATAGATGGGGAAAAGAACGCGTGGGAAGAGATAGATGGGGGAAGAAGTGGGGAAGAGATAGATGGGAAAAGAACGCTGTGGGAAGAGATAGATGGGGGAAAGAGATAGATGGGGAAAGAGATAGATGGGGAAGAGATAGATGGGGGAAAGAGATAGATGGGGGAAAAGATACGCTGTGGGAAGAGATAGATGGGGGAAAGAGAAGAGCTGTGGGAAAGAGATAGATGGGGGAAAGAGATAGATGGGGGAAAAGAACGCTGTGGGAAGAGATAGATGGGGGAAAGAGGGGATAGATGGGGGAAAGAGATAGATGGGGGAAAGAGATAGATGGGGGAAAGAGATAGATGGGGGAAGATAGATGGGGAAAAGACGCTGTGGGAAGAGATAGATGGGGGAAAGAGATAGATGGGGGAAAAAGATAGAGGGAAGAATGGGGGGAAAGAGATAGATGGGGGAGGAAAGGAGATAGATGGGGGAAAGAGATAGATGGGGGAAAGATAGATGGGGGAAAAGAACGCTGTGGGAAGAGATAGATGGGGGAAAAGAGATAGATGGGGGAAAGAGATAGATGGGGGAAAGAGATAGATGGGGGAAAGAGATAGATGGGGGAAAGAGATAGATGGGGGAAAGAGATAGATGGGGGAAAGAGATAGATGGGGGAAAAGAACGCTGGGGGAAGAGATAGATGGGGGAAAGATAGAATGATGGGGAAAGAGATAGATGGAAGGGGGGAAAGAGATAGATGGGGGAAAGAGATAGATGGGGGAAGAGATAGATGGGGGAAAAGAACGCTGTGGGAAAGAGATAGATGGGGGAAAAGAGATAGATGGGGGAAAAGAGATAGATGGGGGAAAAGAGATCGATGGGGGAAAGAGATTGATGGGGGAAAGAGATAGATGGGGGAAAAGAGATAGATGGGGGAAAGAGATGATGGGGAAAAGAGATAGATGGGGGAAAGAGATTGATGGGGGAAAAGAGATAGATGGGGGAAAAGAGACAGATGGGGAGAAAAGAGAAAGAGGTAGACTAAAGCTGTATGGTCATATCTAAAGAATGGTTAAGAGAATGCTTAAGAAAATGTATAGATCATGTAGAGAGGGTGAGAGGGAAGGATCAGGGGGGAGATAAATACCCTGATCAACATTGCATTGGTGTTATGAAGTCTTACCTGAAGCAAACACGGCAGCCATCTTGCCAGGAGAGGACAGGAACTTGACGGGAACAGTACGGTAAAGTCTGAGAAGAGAAAAAGGTGTTAAATATATCAATAAAAAAATCACTGAACCTTCACACCCAGATATTTCCATGGCTTTAAAAAAAAATTGTCTGTCAAAACATAAAATTACGAAAAGTAACCCAATATACGAAATTTGTTAACTCATTTTCTTAGTAATAAAAAGGTATTTTTCTGTTATCCTAATAAGCTGTTTGGTCTAGTGTATGCTACTCACACTTTCTAACCTCAACAAACGCAAAGCACACTAATCTAACTAGTACTCGGGACAAGAAGCTGTTTACTGAGACAACCGGTGGTAAACTAGTCACAATTCTCCAAATACAATACATAAGGTACTTCATTCAATATTAATGTCACACATAAATCAGAATTAGTTTACTTTCACAAACTAATTCATGATCCTTGTGTGTATGCTATTCCCCAAGAAGCTGATCAAACATGTGGATCCCAACATGCCTGATGGATGACAGTTTGGGAAAACTATACAGTCAGCTACGTACGTAAACATCCACTTGTAACAAAACAACATTCCCCCATACAACAGTGAAGGAAAACAACAAAGCACAATACAGGAAAATCATACATTCAATATACAATATGCTTAAAGTATACTGCGGCTTTAACCTCACACATATCATAACTTTTGAAGACATTTTACTTACTGTTTGAAGTTAGTGGAGCAGCCCTACATTTCAACTTGGGATCGAGAGAAGTTGTCGGTGCGGCAAGCAACGTCAACGTTCGCAGCTACCGCTCAAGTTCTTGGAATGGACATTGGGAGTATGGCGGTCTCGAAGGGCACGGTCCATCAAGCACGAATTGCGGGGAGAGAGCAAGCCGCCGAGAAGATCGTGGAACTGCGGAACCAGGAGGTACCCGAGAGGTTGGTCCTGCATTGGGATGGAAAACTTCTCCCGTCCCTCTCTGGCGATACGGAGGACCGCATCGCCGTCCTCCTCACAGGGGAAGATGACGTCGAGTTCCTTCTTGGGGTCCCGGCAAGCTCGGATTCGACTGGCAGAAACGTGGCTGCAGTGGTCTTGAAGGAGGTGGACGAAGCGGGCGTCAGGGACAAGATCATCGCCTTCTGTTTCGACACCACAGCTTCCGAACACTGGCATGGTGCAAGGTGCTTGCATTCGGATTGAGCAAGAACTCGGACGAAGCTTGCTTTGGTTGGCCTGCCGCCATCATGTCCACGAGGTGATCCTCAAGGATGTCTTCGAAGCCAGCCTCTGCTCTTCCTCTGGTCCTGACATTGGAATCTTCAAACGACTCCGTGATCGATGGTCCTTCGTGGATTCCTCGCAGAGAGACGGTGGAAACATCGGAGGACCTTGTAGAGTTCTTTGCCACCAATGACACTGCCAGCAAGCTGAAGGACGAAGCATTGGCCTTCCTGAAGGAGGCTCTGATGTCGAAGAACCATCCCAGGGAGGACTATGAAGAACTTCTCCGTCTCTCCTACCTGTTCCTCGGTGGTGAAGGTCCAGCCAAACCATTCCGCCGTCCTGGATTTCTCCATCAAGCCCGGTGGATAGCCAAGGCCATCTACTGCCTCAAGCTTCAGATGCTGAAATCCCAGCTGTCGCTGACTGGTCGAGAGAAGGCCGGAGTGGAACGAGTGGCCCTCTTCGTTGCTCTGGTGTACTGCAAGCAATGGCATAAGGCACCGATCTCTGTGAAAGCTCCGTTGAACGACGTGCTCTTTCTCGAGATCCTCAAGACATACCTTGACCAAACCGTTGCCAAGGCAGCAGAACAAGCCCTGCGTCGCCACCTGTGGTACGTTTCCGAGGAAAACGTGGGACTGGCCTCCTTCGACTCAAGGATTGATGTGGAGAAGAAGCAGATGGTCAAGGCATTGGACAAGCCCGCCTCGAAGAAGGAATTCAAGCGATTGGAGGGAAAAAAGATGACTGTCTTCCTCCCTCTCGTCCTTCGTCACTTCGAAGACACTGTCCTTCTTTCAGAAAAGACACAGTTCAGTGACACTTTCAGAAACAGTTTTGGTTTCCTTATAAGTTTCTTTCTAAAAATGTGGGATGTTTTGAGTTTTTTCTTTATTTTTTAAGGTTATTAGAAAATTGTTCAGTTTGTCACGACCCCTAAATATTCTCCGAATTTCATCTAATTTCACAGGAACTCTTCTTATGCATGTGTGAACAGAAGTAAAACACGAGCAAGTGAAAAAAACATGTTTCATTTTTTCCCTCTATGATCTTGGGACACCCTAACGGAGATCGATGGCGACTGTTTGAGTTTTTTTCTCTGGCTTCGGGACCCACGAACCGGTGATGACGTCGTCGACACAGGACTGCTGCTGCTGCTACTGCTTTGGCTTGGGATTTCCGCCCTTTCTGTCAGCCTGGCAATGTCACTGTCTTCACGTTCCCGGAGCCGCTCGAGTCGAGTTCCGCGCTCGACCTGCTTCTCCACCTTCTTCGCTGTCACGAGGTCAATTCCAGCCATGGATGATTCCCTTCTGTCTTTCTCAGACTCCGTAGGAACTCCTTGTCCTCGTCCTTCACGTCTGCCCGTTGGAGAGAGGAGGAGTGTGCGAGGTCGAAGATTTCTTGGAGGTCTCCTTTGAAAATCTCCTCATCCATACAATGTTTCGGCCTGTCTTTGTTCTTGTTCTTCTTGGTCATTGTACGCCTTTACCAGCTTCGTGCCAGCATGTATTACTGTAGTTGTCGGAATCCCGGCGCGCGACCAGAAGGGGAGAACCTCCTCCACCACCGCCTTCCTGCTCCCGCTCGCCGTCTTCCCCATCTCCCGGTGGTGGTGGTAGTAGCGGAGGAGGACCTGCTCTTTCGATGGTAGCCGGGCTCCGGTGATTTCATCGACTGGAGCCTTGTCGATCAGCCAAAGATTATTAGCGGCTCTTGTTGCCATGTTGATAACCTGAGTGAGAAAAAAAGTGGAAATTTAGAAAAATCCTGAAATTCGAGTCACGTCACCGAAATGTTCACTTGTCGGGACCCCTAAATATTACTCAATTCGCCCAAAATTTAAAAGCAATACTGTTTTACTATGAGAGAACCGGAATAACACGAGCGTGCAACATTTCAAAACTTTTGCATTTTGGGACACCCTACCCTTCACGCCTTCCTTTGCTATATAAAATAGTCTGTTAGCCATAAATTTACTATAAAGTAGCTGAATATACCAAATTAGCTAGTGGACAAAGATACTAAACAGGTCATATCTATAAAACATTGCTTGTATTAACTAAAAATAGTCTAATGGTAGCCAAATTACAATGGAAATGACGTTCTGGGTCTCAAGGGGTTAAAATCATGAAGGTTTCCAAATGGAAGATCCTCACCTTTCACAGTCGTTGAAGTAGACTAGTTCCTTTTATCCAACTACTGGGTGTCACCAACTGAAAACAAAGAAATACAATGCTGTCAAAACTACTCTAAATCAATGGCAAATTCCTATCCAAAGTTTAGTTAGTAGGTATCTCAAAGGGGTGCAGTCAGTTCGAACACAAGTTATTTCGTACGCCAAAAAGTTGTTTAGTAGTCTATATGAAACCATAGTAGTTTCGTACACTCGGCTTAAGAGTTGAACTTTACTACTAGTTACGAAACGACACAAGGTATGTACCAGAGGTGGGCACTTCCGCAAATTGCGGAAGTCCGAATTAGTTTGTAGATTTGCGGAAGTGCAAATGTTTGCGGAAGCACTTCCGCAAATGCAAATATGTCCGCACTCTCTCAATTTTGAACACTATTTTTACGCGGCTACTCGCACCGTCCAGAGAACGCTACTTGCCCACCAGTGACTCCCTCTTTGATCAAATGGATTTTTTGATTGCCACAGCAATCCTGTACTCTGGGACTGAGCGAGCTGTGATGTGCGAGGGAGGTGTATCCAGCTTCTTTTATGTTAATACAGGAGTGAGGCAAGGGTGCGTCCTTGCCCCATCACTTTTCAACACTGGTATGGACTGGGTATTGGACAAAGTTGTAGATCAAAATGATTTTGGAGCATCCCTCGGCAACACCAAGATCACTGATCTTGTTTTTATATATACGAACCACGCGGGTCAATTACAATGCAAGTCAATGGAGGCGTTCACACACAACCGCGCAGTTTTCCCCCTCGCGCGGGTCGAGGGTTCCCCCCCCCCCACCTATGCCTATAGCGCGTGTAGGCGGTGAGCTCCAGGGGTGGGATGGTAGGCCCTGGAGGCTCACTCGAGGGCTGTGATGGTTGGCCCTCGCCCGTGGTGGCGCAGGCAGGGTTCTTATAGTGACGCCTGTTATTAGAGGCTCATGCCGCCCCCCTGTGTCCTCCCGATGCACTTGCAGTCGAAGGTACAGTTAATGGACAGGGCATAGTGTTGCAGTAATTAAGTGCTCAAGTGATGCAAAATTAAGTTGTACAGGTACAGTACTGTATACAATACAGTACAGAGTTGTGATTATAAAGTGATTAAAGTGATACCAGTGTTAAAATGTGACACCCCCTAACATCTTCTACATGTTACAACAAGGCTCCCCTCTCCTTGGATTACATGCCTGCTGCTACCCGTTCACTGGTAAGTGTAGTTTTTACGCTTTTACAGTAATGTATTATATATATATATATTTTTTTCTAAACCCTTATCAGAGGAGGACATTGCATAACTCGGCACATTGAATAACTCGGCAAGGGTCAGAGCCCCTATCGTGCCGAGTTATAAGGCTTTTACTGTATATATGCAGAGAAAATATCACCTAATTTGTTAGCTGTTTGCAGACTTGCGGTTGGAACTTAGGGATTGGGGTTTGCGGTGCCCACCTCTGGTATGTACGAAAATAGTCAAAATCAGCGTACGAAACAAAACCTGGGTACGAAACTCCCTGTAACCATCTCAAGTTGTAGCACAAAATATTCCATCAACGTCACGGAGACAGTGATGTTCTATAGAGTGACATTACTCTGCCAACAGTGGAAAGGTGTAACCAACCCTATAGTTACACCAATGGTAAATGTTGGTTGTTTGTCAGACATGCAGGACTAACTAGCCTTCACCTCTCATCAAATGGAACTCATAACGAGATAATATTGTGCATTCAATTGCCATGCTTTGCCTTAATCAGTTTTTGAGATCCAAGCTAAGCCCCCCATGGCTACGGGCTTGATTAGCAGATAAAAGATACAAAAACATGGATCTTTCACAATGGATAAGGAAAGAACATTACTCATAATAAAGAAAAATACTCCAATCACAAATAATCAGCCTACAAAACTTGAAGTGACTGAGTTGGAGACTAAAGATTGCATTGTATTCAGAGAAATATCAGGCATAATCATGATTTCACAGGAGTCTGTTTGAAGTGCTTGACTCACCCTTGTCTTGCCTTGGGACTGCTTGCTGTGGCAGTGCCCAGGGTGCCGTCCTGTAATAAAGGAAGGACACCGTCAGTGCAGGTCAGTAGCGTCAGCAAGAGTGTTGCAGACACTGATAATCAGAAATTATCATAAGATAAAACAGCCAAGGGTAGTTTCATGTGATTCAATCGGTAATTCCTCTCATCATTTTCAGTGCATTAAGGTGAATGAAGCCCAAGCTGTGGCCTTACCTGTGTCCTGGTGCAGCGGTCCAGCCACCACCTGCAAGGCTGTCACACACGCACACACCTGGGGAAGAGAGCAAAGGCTGTCACACACACACTAAGGCGGAACTCCAGAAGGTGTTGGAGTAGGAATAAATAACTAAATAAACATAACAGATATTTCACATTAGTTTCCCTGTACCTAGGCTCTTCTGAACACGATAGAGTGATCAGAATGCAGATAATAAGTCCAATCTTAGAGGAGCTATCAAAACGTTCGTTTTGCGCGACCATTAAATATTGCCCAATATTCACGAAAATTTAGTGGAATCACTTTCATTTGACAAGGAACCAGAGCAGCATGTGCTGGACTTGATATCATTATTTGATTTTCTACTAATACAAGCCTGGGACACCCTAATACATATCTTAGATTAGATATGTAGTAAATGTATTAGAATAGGTCGAGATCTGGCGTCATCACTGGTTGGTCGGGGTCAGAAAGCTTGAGGTATTTGACGTGATTAATAGCTGTCTGGGTCAGTTATAATCATGACAGAAATGGGACAGAGAAGTACAAGAAGCAACTACAAGGGACAATTGCAGGATGGCATATGCAGGCCCTGCGAAGAGGAGGCACGTGTGCAGCGATTCACATGTAAACACTGTAAGGAGAAGCTAGGAGATAGAGAGAAAGGGCGGGAATGTGGCAAATGCTTGGTGTGGCACCACATTCACTGCGAAGATGAGGAGGTTGAAACATAGGAGGTATTGCAGAGGAGGTATTGCAGAGGAATAAGAAGATATATTGGATATGCTCGGTATGCAACCCTCAAGTGAAGAAAAGTCTTAAGGAAGATGAGTGACCAGGAGGAAATCCAGAAGATCAGGAAGGAGTTATATGAATCCAGGGAGACTAATAAAGCAGTGATGAAGAAAATGAATGAAATGCAAGTACAGATAAAGAATGGAGAGAATAGGGAGAACGACCAGGGAGACTTTGAGGCTGAGCTGGTCACTATTAAGAAGATGGAGAAACAGAAGGAAAAACTAGATGAGATGGAAAAGAGGATGGATGAGGAGTTGGTAAGAAGAGTAACTGAGAGTATGAATGAGAACTTGGAGGAAAGGCAAGATATAGAAAGAAGGAGGAAAAATGTCATGATGTTTAACGTAGAGGCAAGTGAGAAAGAGGATGTCAAAGAAAGGGAGAAAGATGATAAAGAGCTGTGTGAGTATGTGTTCAAGGAGGCGCTTGGTGTGGAAGGAGTGGAAGTGGTGAAGGTGTATCGACTGGGAACAAAATCGAGAGGGAGAGAAAGACCTATTAGTGTGGTATGCCATGTATTCCCGTAGGATTTTTGTGCTAAAATAGATTTTTTTGCAGTTCTGGCTTCTATAGGTATCAGATTAACAGAAAAAGATGGGGTCCCAATTTTCAGACCCCTCACCCCCTTTCTGGGGGGTCATTCCTCTTTTGGCACCCCCAGGATTGGTCTCTGTTAACACTAAGCAACAAATTTCAACATTTTCTTTGTTACAGACACGTGAACTACTGATTCCTACTAAATTGCTGATGCTGATGTCAGGTCTGATATCTAAATTTCTCTATCACGTCCAGATTTGGTATAACCGAAACCCCTATTTTTCGTTGTTTTCTCACCCGCTTCTATTACGAAAGCCGTCTAAGCTACTTTTCCATGCCACGTTTTATGCTAGGCATACTTAAATAATGTTAACAGGGTTGTCTTTCCTCCTTTATTCTGGCTTAAGACAGACAGTGGAGTTCCACTGGCGGAGTTACCACCCCTGCGCCCAACCATCCACCCAAAGCGCGTTAGTATTTAGCGATACGTCCGATTTTGCGATACTGTCAAAATCGGATGTAAAATCAATCAGTTATTCATCAATGTCCATATTTGAAATGTCCTCCTGAATAGCCTTTGCGCAATCACTGCCATAGCATTTACAGAGAGGAGTACAGGGCAAGGCCATTCTTCAAGCAGCTACAACCTATTTCCCTTGCATCCTACTTTGCAGCCACATTTTGACGAGTTCAACTACAGCTTGTGGGGCAGGCAGGGCAAGACATGTCAGTGGAACATACACGCCTTTCTCCAATTTCCATCCATTTTTTTCAATTGCAGGAAGGGTTGGACAATTTTCAGGGTATGACTTGTCCCGCATTGTCATGTAGTTTGCACGCATGATATGGGGAAGCAATGCAGCACGAGTTGGTGGAAGCATTTCCCCTTCCAAGTTCTTTGACCGAAACAGCTCCCACCTGAGTGATGGTAGGGTTGCTGGACCTTTTGAACTGTAGACATGACACACAAAAGTCTCCAACGCTTTCACCTGCGTGGGAAGCTCGTCATTGACCAACTCGGCAGGAATAGAAATGCACCCTAATGCTTTGAAGCAGTCAATGGCAGGGTCATCATCATCAAGCTTTAGGTATGCATCTACCCATGATTTCTTTGAAATTCCTATGAATCTACCTCCCCAATCAGCACCTGAGAAGTTGTGGATTCCAAGAAGTCCTTGACATTTGCGACGGCCAATAACCTGCACTTTCAAAGATGTCTATTTCCCGTTTCTTCTTTCCTTTGCCTGTATAAAACTTCAAGGATATAGTAGATGCTATCTGTCTGGAGGCGATAAGATCAAGGAGCAGGAGTACGTCAGTGTCGGGCGACCATACGCAGATCTTTCTGGCAGCACCACAGGCTGTAGAGGCAAGTACTTGGTTTGGAATCAATGTGTCAGCCTCTTCATGTGTATGAGCATACTCAAAACCTAGTCCCTTGATATGATCATCGTACACGACAACGAGCACGAATGAATCTTTGCTTGCGAAATAGTCAAGCAGTCCTTGGCCAAACAAGCATGTGAGCTTCCGCTTTGGTTTTGATGCTGAAAGTAACTCCTTAATGGACATGGTGAGCTTCATTTCGGGATGAACTTCGTACTCAATGGATGTGGTTGATCGCTTCTGCCGGGGTCTGGCAGGGGTCTGGCGGGGGAGGGGTCTGGACTGTTTGTCGGAAGGCACTGTCTTTCTTTGTCTGATGTTTCACCTGGCGATCAGTCCGAGTATTTTGGACAAGGAACTGGCATGAAACGTCGACAGTTTTGTCCACCTCCTGGTCTCGTATTCCGGACACTTTGACAACATGGCTACCAAAGAGGAGGTGACTCATGAAGAACTGGAGTAAAGACGGATTTTCAAAATTACTGAAGCTGCCTGTAAACGACCCACTGCGTTGTTGCAGCATCTCTTCTCGCAGAAGGTTGGCGACATTCTTCAGGTGACCAACTATCTCATCATCATTCATCATTGAGGACCTGTAATCCATGGCCATCGTGACTGCAGTGGAGAGCACAAGACGCTCAGGCTCATTCCGTCTTAGTGATGTGACAAACTTCACTTCTGGAAGGCGCTCGCTGATGAGTGTTTTGAGGTATTTCCGATAGTTCTCACTCTCATTTACATCCACACGGTATCTTTTCAAAATTGACAAGTAGGCATCATTTACCTCAGCCATGCTCAGTGTAACATCCTCGTCACTCAAGGTGTTTGAATAGCGAGACCAATTGTGCATCACATACTGAGCGAATGAGTGGCACATTACTGTGATCTGTCCTCGTTGATATTCGCTGTGCAGAGCGCAAACATGTCCGATGATAGTGCTTTTCAAGAGCTGATGCGTCGCCGGGTTCTTCAAGGTCCGCTACTGAAACTCTAACATGGTCATCTGGGGTTTTCTGCTTGATCTGTAGGAGTGTTTTACCCATTGAGTCAGTAAGAACACGGTGCAGTGGCTCTGAGTCATTCTTGGGACAGAAGTCACAGTTGGAAAATAGACACACTTGTTCCTTTGGAATAGTCTTTGACCGCTTTGGCCGAACAGATCCCACAGCACTTGAAGGTCGCCCCGGTCCTCGTGGAGCGCAGACAGGTGAATCGGTTCGGGATCTCTTCCTAAGACGTTCAATCTTGTTCTTGTTGACGATAGGTTTCCGACATTCACTATGATACCGAACGTACTTGAGTTCTCCTTCATTTAAACCTGACAAGAAGTTTAGTAGTCTATGAATGTCACTTTCAGTATCACCAAGAGACACTCTCTCTTGACAGTGTTGTAAAATTTCATCTGTCATGACCGGATTGTTCACCAATCGCTTCTTTGATGTGGCACCTTCTTTACAGATCACGCAAACTCCGTCCTCCTCCGACATATTGGCGATACTAACACTATCTCAGTTCACAGGGTATATCTGACTGAGCTCAAAACTGCTTCTTCAACATGCCTGAAAAAGAAAAAATGGAGTTAGACCCTATACTCTGAACCGGAAGTGCTAAATCTGAACCGGAAGTGCTATAAGGACACTTCCGGTTGCTTTTTGAGTGCTATAAATCGACTCGGCATACCTGAAAACCTACAAAAGGATACTCAAATTATGAAAATCGGTCAATTATTGGCGGAGATAGGTGCATGGTCAGTGCCGGGGGGCCCCAAAAGGGAAGTGACCCCCAAAAGGGGGGTAAGGGGTCTGAAAATTGGGACCCCATCTTTTTCTGTTAATCTGATACCTATAGAAGCCAGAACTGCAAAAAAATCAATTTTAGCACAAAAATCCTACGGGAGCCCTTTTCCTAACATTACATACCGCACTATATGGTTGCATGTCTGAGTGATGGGTATGTTAAGTGGGACATCATAAAAAGAAGCAAGGAGCTGAGAAATGCTCGGGAGGATAGGATATATAAGATCGGACTTGCAGTAGATAAAACTAAGCGAGAAAGAGAGGAAGATGCTTTACTAAAGGAAAAACTACAGGTGAAACGGAGAGGGTGGTAGGTGGATAATAAAGAAAGGTAAGATCGTCAGGGTAACGGAGGGAAGGGATGGAGAATGAGATGTAGGAGTGAGGGAAAAGAAAGGGAAGGAGGAGAGAAGGGTAAAAATAAAAATACTAAATGTACAAGGATTAACAAAAAGTAAAGGTATAGAAGTAGAAGAACTTGCACACGATAACACCATAGAATGTCTAACTGAAACTCTGAAGAAAGTAAGGGATGTAAATTTTGTAAAGGAGTTTAGAGTTATAGATAGTATGAGAGAGGAAAGGGATAGGAAGGGTGGAGGGCTTATGATGATTTACAAGGAAAATATGGGAATAGAATTAGTTAGATAAAATAGAAACAAAATGTAAAGATTTGTTACATGTAAAAGGAAAAATAGAAGGCTGGGAGGTTAGGAGAGTTGTAGTGTACTTCAGCGTAAGTGTTGCAGGGAGAAACAATGAAATGAAACAAGAGATAGAGAAGATAATAAAGGAAAACACACAACCACTCATGATAACTGGAGACTTTAATGGACATGTTGGCTTTAAAGGAAAACAGGGTGTGAACAGAAATGGTGAAATAGTGCTACAATGGATGGAGAAACACGCCTTAATAATTTTAAATGATGATGACAAATGTCAGGGAGAGTACACATGGGGTAGAGAAGAACAAAAGAGTGTAATAGACTTTGCTTTGGTGACTGATACATTTTATAAGAGATTCCACGGAATGATGATAGACGAGGAGAAAGAAAAATTTGACTTATCAGACCATAATTTGATAGAAATAGTAATAAAGGTAAAATAAGAAAGGAAAGATCGTACAAGGAAAAAGAGTGGATAGTGAAAGAATACTACAGGACAGATAGAATCATTGGAGTGTTTTAGGAAAAATTTAGAAGCACAAGTAGTAGGGAAGGAGAATGAAAGTTTAGAAAAGTTAGTGGAGAATTAAAGAAACGGCGAATAAAGTATTAAAATGTAGTACGCTCACAGACTTTTCTGGGCGAGAAATATCCCTCAAAAACTCACCCCAAACTACCTGGCGTGTCACCTCTTTATCTTTTTAAAGGCCTATCAAAGGTCACTTGATAGCAGAAGGGAAACACACACACCTCTCATAGTCGGACGAACGGGGGGGGGGGGGGGGGGAGAGAGAGAGAGAGAGAGAGAGAGAGAGAGACGAGAGAGAGAGAGAGAGAGAGAGAGAAGAGAGAGAGAGAGAGAGAGAAGAGAGAGGAGAGAGAGAGAGAAGAGAAGAGAGAGAGAGAGGAGAGAGAGCGAAGAGAGAGAGAGAGAGAGAGAGAGAGAGAGAGAGAGAGAGAGAGAGAGAGAGAGAAGAGAAGAGAGAGAGAAGAGAGAGAGATGAGAGAGAGGAGAGAGAAGAGAGATGAGAGAGAGAAGAGAGAAGAGAGAGAGAGAGAGAGAGAGAGGAGAGAGAGAGAGAGAGAGAGACGAGAGAGGAGAGAGAAGAGGAGAGGGAGAGAGAGAGGAGATGAGAGAGAGAGAGAAGAGAGAGAGAGAGAGAGAGGAGAGAGAGAGAGAGAGAGAGAGCGAAGAGAGAGAAGAGAGAGAGAGAGAGAGAGAGAGAGAGAGAGAGAAGAGAGAGAGACTACTTATAAACACTTGGGATCTTATTTAGAGAGCTGCCACGGGAGTCATATATGAAAATCCAGTAGGTAAATTTATTACACCACAATTTTTTCTCCCAATAAGAGAAATAATACGTCCTAAATTCCCCCTAAAGTACTTAATTCTCCTACAAATCTCTCCTCCATCCTTTTGTGACCTATTAGTAAATTGTTCTTCTCCATTAACTCCTCTTTCTCTCTCTCTCTTCCTTCCATCTCATTCGAGAGAGAGAGAAAGTTGTTTTGTATTAATTCAATTTTTTTTATTATCATTATTTTATTTATTTTATAGCAATAACGCGAGACACGAATATTTTTCCCTCAAACACGTTAGGTTACTGTTAGGTTAGGATATGTAGGTTGCCTTAAAATGTTCCTTACTAACTTTGTGTGGGAATCACAATGAGGGTATTTTCAAGAAAATCCTAGGGTTAGTTTCGGAGCTACAGCCAAGCGTAGAGGGCCGTGCACCAGTGCAAACCTGTCTGGGAAAAATATTTCCCGTGACAGGATGGACTTGCTGGGTGGGGGAGCCTCTGTGTGCAAGAAGAAGGAAGGCTTATCTCTACTTCCACCCTCTCTCTCTCTCATGGCATTGGACTGCAGTGGAAAGGAATGGGCATTTCCTCTCGGTCGTACTATAGTTTTCCTTCCATTCAGAAAAATATATAAATCAGCGTTAAAATACTGTTCTCATTATTATTGCAGTTGATTTTCTTCCAATAATGATTATAACAACTTGTTCCGTTATCGAATTTTTATATATCCAAGCATCTGCCGCAGCTAATATATATCCAAGCATCTTCCGCAGCTAATATATAGAGAGACTTGATTAACTTTACCTCTAATTTCCCTGAATTCTCCAGAGTGGCGACTCAACTGTTGGGTTAAAATACTAGCTGGCGACTTTACTGTAGTAGGTATAGCAAGGTCGCCACTCGGTTTTATTTTTGTAATTTGTTCATTTATAGCCCTAATATGACACAGATGAAGACACAAAATGACAGACTTTCCAGATAGGCCCTTCTAACTTTCCTGAAATCATGGATGTACAAATGTAAGTATTAACGCCACCACACGTCTGTAAATAACAAAGAAACGTTTGAACGACTTCACTGTTATCTACGGTAAGGTTATATGGGGAGGATAGCGTAGAGTTGGAAAGAGGAAAGGCAGAGGAGGAAGTCAAAGAATATTGGAGTAAAATATACAAGAAATATGATAATGAGATACACAGTGTGGAACGCAGAGAAGAAAGAGGAATATATAAGGGAATACAGTAAAGTAAAGCAGGACATAGACGGGAACCAGGCAATTTTTAAGTTACAAAGAGTAGATGAAGTGGAAGAGATGGAAAGGGAATAAAACAGAGACGTGTAGCATAAGGAGTAAGAGAACACATGGAAATGGCGAGAAGAGTACAGGGAGGATGTATATACTTGGAAGAGGAACAGATCAATGAGACAAGGTGATGAGTGTTTTAAAGAAATGAAGAAACAAAAAGCAGCGGGAACAGATGAAATAAAGCCAGAATATTATAAGGAATTCTCAAAGAGTAAGACATTGATGACAGTGTTAGAAAAAGGTATGAAAACAGTGTTAGAGACAGGGAATGTGCCAGGAGGATGGAGGGAGTCAAGGACAGTAATGATACCAAAGGTTAGCAAGCCAAAAGTTAGGGAATTAAGACCAATACCACTAACTAATGTTGGATATAAATTGATGATGGCTGTAATTAGAAATAGTCTGGAGGATCATATTAGGAAAAATGAAATGGGGAAAGACACACAGGCAGGATTCACAGGGGGCAGTAGAATAGAAAATAATTTATTCATATTAAGATATTGCAGAGGTGTCCTATAAACTAAAGAAACCACTAGTAGTCATTTCAATAGACTTTGCAAAGGCTTATGACAGTATTAAGAGAGGAAAAATGATAAGAATTATTAATGCAATAGTATAAGATTAACCCTAAGATTATTGAATTCATTGCAAAAATATATATAGGAGACAAGACCAAGGTAGAATTAGGACCAGGTAAAGAAGTAGAGATAAATGTAACATAGTGGAATTAGGCAAGGGTGATCAACAACTCTGTTTAAATTAGTGACCTTCAGGATTATCCAGGAACTAGAAGAGCTAGGCAAGGGGTTTAAGGACGAATTGTTTAGCATACCAGCACTTTTCTTTGCAGACGACGGGATGTTACTAGCAAGTAGTATAGAGGAGGCAGAACAGGTAGTACATAGGTTAGAGGAAATAGGTAAGGAGTATGGATTGGAAATTAATAAAAATTAAAGTAACATTATTTTCAATGTAAAAGATAAGCCTGAAAAGTTGGGAAATATAAATGTTAGAGATAGAATGAAATATTTAGGATTAACCATAAATGACAAGAATTGTTTCAAAATACAAAAAGAAGAAAATAAGGCAAGAAAAATGGCAAATATGACAGTGTCATTACAAAAAGTTGCTCAAAAATTCTAATAGGGAAAACGTACTGGAAAAGTGTGGCATTACCATCAATACTATATGGGGTTAATGTGATCAATTTAACAAAGCAAGAAATGGATAAATTACAGAGAATTGAAAATGGGGTGTACCGTCAAATCTTTGGGGCGCAGGCATATACACAGGGGGCGGCGCTCCTAGGGGAAGTGGGAGCATCCAGTGTTAGGAATAGAATAAGGGAGGGACAGTGGAAGTAAATTGAGGTATGTATTAGTAGACGGGAATGACCTAGTGAAAAGGATAGGAGAGATGATTGAGAAAAGACAAAATAAATGGATGCAAGCTGTAATGAAAGATCTGAGAAAGACTGGAGTCATGAATGATGAACCAGGGTGTGAGGTGTGAGACAAAGGAGAGTATAAGGAAAAAAATGAGATTTGGACACAAGAGAATGGGTCAATGAAATGAATGCAAAAACAAGTTTGAAAATATATAGAAAATGGAGAAAAGAGAAGGGAGGCCAAGAAGAAGTATACAGTAATGACCAAGCTTCAGAACTACTGTTTAAGTGCAGGACAAACAACCTACAACTAAATGACAGAAGGAGGTTCTGGGGAGAAGAAATAACTTGTGATTTATGTGGGGCGGGAAAGGAAGACTTAAAACATTTTCTGTTATGGTGCCCAGCCTACAGTAATGAAAGAAAGAAAAGTGTGAGGCTACAACAACCATACATAGAGGAGGAAGAGGATATAGTGGGGGAGTATTTGTTCGGAGAGGGGAAGGTGGAAGAAGCAAAAAGAACAGTTTTTCAGTTTATCAACAGTTTTTGGATGACCAGAGAAAATAAGAAGAAAGAAAAAGAAAAACTAATAAGATAGAATAAGAGAAGAAAACTAATTAAAGACCCAGACAGCAAGAAGAAACACGTCAGGGAGTGCCGTTGAAAAAGGCCAGACTCCCGACCAACAACAGAACTGAACTGATGTTCAGTTCAGTTGTTGGTCGGGAGTCAGGCCCGTGGGCGTTTTGTACAGTGGACGTTTTCACCCATGGACGTTCTGACCGGCAACCGGTACGCCTGCCCAATCTCCACCGGCCGGGCATTTCTTGTAGATGCCACCGGTGGAGATACGACTGTGGGGAATCTCCACCTGCCGGGATTTGACGAGCATTCTTGAATATAGCCCTAAGTAAATATGTGCAGTTTCGACCCAAAGACTAGAAATACTGCAAAGGATCAAATTGACCAGCCAGGCAAGAGTGCACCCCTACACATGTATACAACAATGTAGTAACGACAAAAACGAGTGCCAGATTAATTTAAAACAACAAAACTGAATAAGTTAAAGCCTCGACAATCGGTAAATGTCCACTACCGAAATATCGCCGAAAATTTTATGGATAGGGATGAAAGATGGATGTAGGTTACGTGTAGGTCACCCAGCGGGCCTCTTATAGCTTTCGTTGAGCTGTCAAAACCAGCAACTGCCTCTAGGCAGTTGTAGAGCACGCAATATACATAAAAATACTCATAAATTGAGTATATATGATGTTTTCTGACTCAAGAACTGAACAGGGCAAGTATACAAATGAAATTAGGCCATATTACAATGCCATCCGCTCGTGATGAGTTTGTTATGAAGTGATGAGCCGAGTGGCGAACGATGGCATCACACCATGACTCACCACACGGCTCTGCGACAGACAAGGTATTTTCCTTCTCATCCTTAACAAATCTTCTCAAACTACAGAGGATCCAGAACAAGTCACTACGCTCCGCCTTAGGAGTAAAGTGGTACGACTTCCGGTCCTCTGTCTCCCTTCACGAGGAGACCAACATCCTTCCCATCAACATCACACTATACAACAGAGCACAAAAACGACTCACCATGTTCCAACACACACATGACACAATGTACACCTTCATCGACACTCTCCCGCGAGCTTATCGTCTTCCCCGAACAAACTTACTAACACCAAACCCCAACCCCCCACTTCCAATCTACACATAATCACTTCACTGTTTCCCACTAACTCCTCTTATTTCTGCTGAGAGTGAGCTAGGGCGCCCTATCCACTAGGGCGCCTGTGGTAAGGCGAAACGCCCTCCCACCGCAATGCTCAGTCGAGATTGCTGCCTTAGTGGCACCGCTAAAGGCGCTGAAAACTAAGGCATGGTCAGACCCTGACTTAGTGAGCTGCTGTGGGCCTTTGACAGACATTCATCTTCTGTTTATAAAGCAAATACAGCCTTGTTTCAGTTCCTACAACGTAACAATTGGTGTTTACATATTAATAGTGTTGCAAGGTGTGTATGAATTGATCGTGCAAGACTAATGCGGCATTATAGGGTGTTATATGCTGGTGATAAGAAATGTTGTGTTGTGTGTTGGTTAGGGGCGGGCGGCGGGCGGCGGGCGGCAGGTGCTCCGCCCGCACTAAAATATTGTACTATTATACGGTATTATCATACTACCAGATGATATTTAGGACAGCTGAACCTACCATCATCTTCACGAGACATTAGTGCATATCATGAATGTATAAAAATTGCATTAAACTATACCTATAATAAGATAACGAGAGCAAAATGAAATCGTGTATAAACTTTTTTTTCACCTTTTTTTATTCATCTTCTCCTTATTCCTGGAATGTTGCTTGCATTAAATTTTCACTCACTGTCCCGGAATCGGCACACCCTAACGATTATCATGGTGTATGGCACGTCCCAATGCAAAAATATATAAGTGGTCAAAACCTGCGTTGAACGTCAAACTTGTGATGAAACAGCTTTTGGCGGGGGAGAGCGGTGTGTCCTTGCCATAAGTGCTTGGTTAGGGAGGGAGGGACAACATTCCTTGCTTCAGCAGAGACGTGTTCAAGCCTTGTGATTGGTCGAAGCTGCCTAAGCAGCGCTCAGATAGGCAACGTGATTTGCTAGTAGGATTCTCGGACCACGCCCACGCCATAGGCTTTGGAGGTGTAAGGCAGTGCAAAAGCGCCTGAACTTTCGACTGTACATGGGCTTTAGTCGGTGCCTTAGCCGGGCCGTTACAAAAGCGCTGAAGACGGGTTTAAAGGCGCTCTTTTCGCCTTACCTCTATGGCACTTCTCAGCATCTCCCCCCTGGTCGAGACCACGTTCTGCCACAAACGGATTCCTCAACAGTGTTCACATTGCCACGACCCTATCCTTTCCCTGTCCTGAAATAACCACACCCTTCCAACAGGTTTCCTCAGGGCGAGGCACGCAGTCGGTCCCGGCTGTTTTTTTCTCACTTATTGTCTTATAGCTTTGTATTCATATTTTTTGTTTTTAAAAATTATTTTTTTGATAAGGCTGGTGCTGCGTGCAACGCCCTGCACCTCTTCCAACGGTTCAGGGCAGACATTCAGAAAGAGTTAAAGGGGGCGGTGTTTAGCTTAACTAACTTCCTCTATTTG
Organism: Chionoecetes opilio; assembly: GCA_016584305.1. Taxonomy (NCBI): domain Eukaryota; kingdom Metazoa; phylum Arthropoda; class Malacostraca; order Decapoda; family Majidae; genus Chionoecetes; species Chionoecetes opilio. The sequence goes on along the minus strand of JACEEZ010025881.1, from coordinate 11,866 downwards.
TACAACCCGGAGTCGCGGGGATTCTGGTACGAGATATGGGAGTGGCGCTACGGTGTCACTATGGGCTTCGATAGCTGATTGGCTGAGCGAGTACAATTACATCACAGCCTCGCCAGCGAATCACGTAGTATTTCTCAAAAGTTTCAGCCAATCACAAGGCTTCCACGCTCTCAGCTGTGTTTATAAACAAATTCATCATCCACACCAAAATGCTCCACCCTTCTCCCTCCTCCTCCTCCTCCACCTCCTAGCTTTCTCCTCCTCCTCTTCCTCCTCCTAACCTTTTCTTATAGCAGCCGGGAGCAGTTGTAGCAATAGCAGCAGCAATAAAATATAAGCGGTGTTTTTGTCGTCCAAGCATCGTCTTATATAGTACGAAGACCACTCCAATAACACTTGCTGAAATGTTTTTTTACACGGCTTATATTTTATTACTGCTGCCACCACCACTACCATCACCACTGCCACCACTCCAACCACCACCAACTGCTATAAGAAAAGGTACTTCTTCCTCCTCCTCCTCCTCCTCCTCATCATCCACCTCCTAGCTTCTCCCTCTCCTTCTCCTCCCCCTCTTCCTCCTCCCAACCCCTTCCACAGCAGCCGGCAGCAGTTGCAGTAGCAGCAGCAGCAATAGCAGCAGCAGAAGCAGCAGTAATAAAATATAAGCCGTGTTTTTGTCGTCCAAGCATCGTCTTGGTACGAAGACCACCCAATAACACGCTGAAATGTGTGTTACACGTTTATATTTTATTACTGCTGCCACCACTACCACTATCACTGCTGCCAATACCACAACTACCACCAACTGCTACAAGAAAAGGCTAGGAGGAGAAGGAGAAGGAGAAGGAATATAATTATATTATATGTACCTTGTCTGTTTCGCGGAGCTGTGCGTGGTGGTGTATGGTGTGGTGAGTCATGGTGAGATGCCAACATTCGCCACTCGACCCATCACCCCCATAACAAACTCATTACGAGCGGATGGCATTGTAATATGGCCTAATTTCATTTGTATACTTGCCCTGTTCAGTTCTTGAGTCAGAAAACATCATATATACTCTATTTATGAGTATTTTTATGTATATTGCGTGCTCTACAACTGCCTGGAGGCAGTTGTGTGATTTTGACAGCTCAACGTCTTTAACTACGTCATAAATGTGCCTGCAGAATGCCAAAAGTCGCCCAGAACAGCTGTTGGAAGTCGCTAGGTCGTGCAGACCGGAAGTAAGCCTCTCTGAATGTAGCCCCAGGGCCGGAGGGTTTTCCATCCAGGCGGGCCAAGACTGACAGGCCATGGGTGGCCACGGCTAAATGACCGTGACCAGCGCAGCCGTCGACGGCCCGTCTTCCGCATGGATCCCCCCCCCTAACCACACTCTCTAACCATCTGTCCTCCCTCCGTGCGAGTCTCACAGGAAAGCCAAGACTGATGGCGGCGCAAGGCAACCAAGTTTAAAGTTCGAGACCCGGACCCTTGCGTCATCACCGACGGCCTCCACACCCGCGGGGGAGCAGACCTGGTTTCACCACCACACACAGCGGGGATGAAGACTGGTTGTCTTTCGGATCGTCCGTCGGGTTGTAAACTTTTGTCGGTCGGTGGGGAAGCAAATTCGGTCGTAACTCTCTGTTGTCCTTCTCACCAACTCTCACTCTCCTTCCGTGGTTCGGACGAGGCCACATAAAATCCAATGACCCCTTCGCTCTACGAAGGTATCCTGTCCCCCCTTTTATGCTACTACAAAACTTTTTACTCCTACAATCCACTCCGTTCCACTTCCCACCCCCTCCCCGTCTTCTATCTCACTGCTACTATCCTACCGTGGTTCGGACGAGGCCACATTAAATCCAATGACCCCTCTGCTATACGGAGGTAATCTTACCCTTTTTTACGCTGCTGCAAAACTTTATACTCCTACAATCCACTCCATTCCGCTCGCCTTCCCCTCTCTATCAGTGGTTCGGATCCCACGAAAAACTGTAGGTCCCTCCGCTCTACGGAGTCCTTCTTCCCCTGTCCAATCTCTGAAAAAATAAAACAAAACAAAAAAACACTTTTAATCTCAGACTTCTTTCACTAAATTTTTCACAATTTCCTTCTCCTGTTTGTATGAACGCAGGGAAGGTAGTGGAGAAATGAAGCCAGCCGCCCGTGCGGGGTGCCGAGGAGTATCAGGGTGTGCGCGCGTACATGGCAGTGACAGAAAAAAAAAAAAAAAAAAAAAAAAAGCAAATCAAGACAATCAACAAACAACAACAGCAACAACAAAAACAAGATAAGAAGAAAGAAGATAAGAAGAAAGAAGAACGAAGAGAAGAAGAAAACAAGTCAAGCGTGAAGAAAGAAAAATCAAGAACAAAAACCAAAACTGAAGAACTGGTGGGAGGCGGGGGTGGGCGCGGGGTTGTCCTGGGTGTGTCCGGAGCACCATCTTCCGAGGCCCATGTCCTGCCAAGCCGCCCCAGAGTGGTTTCTGTTTGCTCGTGCGAGATGGGAAAGCGTGTCGTTAGGTCGAGATCGACTCACAACAAAAACACACAAAAAACATACAGCACCTGGGTCAAGCCCCGGAGACTTTTTTTTCTCTTACTAGCCTCCTTCTCTCACCCATCTATTCTTCTCCCTGTCCCACCCCATCTCCTGCCNTTTTTGAAAAAAAAAAGAAAGTGACCTTAACTTTCCATATCAAACGATCACGATCGACTGACTCAGACGGACTAACTAGTCAGAGCGAGAAAAAACCAAAGGAGATCGTCTAACTAGACTGAAAAAGTGCTAGTGTGACGCCGCCTTTAGAGAGGTGGATGTAGGTAGTTAAGTAACAGGAACTACCTCTTGTAGATCTCACGGCCTCTTGTAGCTTCCTTATTTTCTTGTGTTCTTAAAAATTGGGACAGGGAATACGGATATAAGAAGGGGAAAGGGACAATCCTCACCATGAAGAAATAACTTGTGATTTATGTGGGGCGGGAAAGGAAGACTTAAAACATTTTCTGTTATGGTGCCCAGCCTACAGTAATGAAAGAAAGAAAAGTGTGAGGCTACAACAACCATACATAGAGGAGGAAGAGGATATAGTGGGGGAGTATTTGTTCGGAGAGGGGAAGGTGGAAGAAGCAAAAAGAACAGTTTTTCAGTTTATCAACAGTTTTTGGATGACCAGAGAAAATAAGAAGAAAGAAAAAGAAAAACTAATAAGATAGAATAAGAGAAGAAAACTAATTAAAGACCCAGACAGCAAGAAGAAACACGTCAGGGAGTGCCGTTGAAAAAGGCCCGACTCCCGACCAACAACTGAACTGAACTGATGTTCAGTTTAGTTGTTGGTCGGGAGTCTGGCCCGTGGGCGTTTTGTACAGTGGACGTTTTCACCCGTGGACGTTCTGACCGGCAACCGGTACGCCTGCCCAATCTCCACCGGCCGGGCATTTCTTGTAGATGCCACCGGTGGAGATACGACTGTGGGGAATCTCCACCTGCCGGGATTTGACGAGCATTCTTGAATATAGCCCTAAGTAAATATGTGCAGTTTCGACCCAAAGACTAGAAATACTGCAAAGGATCAAATTGACCAGCCAGGCAAGAGTGCACCCCTACACATGTAAACAACAATGTATTAACGACAAAAACAAGTGCCAGATTAATTTAAAACAACAAAACTGAATAAGTTAAAGCCTCGACAATCGGTAAATGTCCACTACCGAAATATCGCCGAAAATTTTATGGATAGGGATGAAAGATGGATGTAGGTTACGTGTAGGTCACCCAACGGGCCTCTTATAGCTTCCTTACGATCATACCATCATAACTTTACAACCACGAGGCAACCACCACCACAACCACAATCACAACAATCTCTAGTCATAGCCTATTTCACCTCTCCCGTATCACCTATATCCACAAAACCTACAACACAACACCACAACTATATGAACTACAAGATAAGTAACATAAAACCATGGCTACGATAAAGATGGTAGGCATTACTTACGATAATGATGAAGGTCTGCCACTTCCACGGACAGTCAGCCAGCGAGTGACTGCCACTGAGCAGTGAGCAGTGCTGTCCTGCGGGCCTGCTGGGTTGTGAACTTTTGTAGCCCACATTATCGTACCGAGCCACCAAAATTATCGTATTTTCAGATAGATTATCGTACAACCTTACGAGCTAAAATAATATAGTCAGTAAAATAACTATATACTTTCAATGAATTCGCATTCCACATATAAAAATATTTTCTCTTATCACCAAAAATAAAATAAAAACCAATCATGACACAAAATTACATGAAAATTTATTTTTTACAAAAGAAATGAAATTAAAATAAAAAAAATAATTTGGGAACACATATAATGACTCAAAAGAAGCTGAACTCGAGAATTCTACGTAGCTATCATCCTCAAAAGAAAAGAGGAATTCCTGTTCCTCCTCTATTCTTTTATGCCGTGTCAGCTGGCGCTTATAATGATAAGGCGTATTTTGTAGTGTCCTTCTGGAGTAAAATTATACTTATTTAAGCTCCGCCCCTGCTTGCCATCACAAAATACGATTGTAGCGCTGCCAAAGCTCTTTCTTGATGTTGCCGAGAGTAAAAGTGTCGTACACTTCATTACCTCTTACAGAGCTCAAGGAATATCGTTAAGGTTGACATTTTTAAAGGAACAGCAAAGAGTAGTAGCGTGATTGTCTGTATTACACATCGATTCTAATTGTTTTGAGCTTTAGAATGGCCTAGCATTGTTTTCTAACTCTATAGATGGATTTGGGATATTAAAACTGAATGTTTAGGGCGCTATGAAACTGTTATTTGAATATCTATTTGCTACACACCATTTCACGATGTGCGTCGAGGATGTTTAATCTTTCATGGACCTGTACGTATGTAGGCTACGTGTACCTACATCTACGTTTCACGATTATTCTTTGCCTAAACCTAGATGAATGCTGGTTGTGATTCATCCTCCAGTGCATCTCCCCCGTTTAACATCCATGGGGGGTGTGTGGTGGGGGGGTGTGTGATGGACGTGTGGTGGGTGGGTGTGTGGTGGGCGGATGTATGATGGGCGTGTGGTGGGTGGGTGTGTGGTGGGCGGAGGGGTTTGATGGGCGTGTGGGGGGTGGGTGGGTGGTGGGCGGATGTGTGATGGGCGTGTGGTGGGTGGGTGTGTGGTGGGCGGATGGGTGATGGGCGTGTGGGGGGTGGGTGTGTGGTGGGCGGATGGGTATGGGCGTGTGGTGGGTGAGTGTGTGATGGGTGTGTGGTGGGCGGGGGGTGGTGGGGGGGTGGGTGCCTGGGTGGTGGTGGGTGTGTGGTGGCCCGTGGGTAGAGAGAGACCTCCTTACCGTTTTTGGCGTTTGAATCAGACTGATAAAATTCGTATTCGTGCCCTGCGATAGGGGTTCTCTAAAAGGCTTTCTTTTGTGTGATATAACATATATACCAAAATTTTTACATTTCTATTGCAAATGTAATAATCACTCATGAATTATTTAAGTATTTGACTATACTATAGCAATAATACACCAGTTTTGGTGCTAAGCCAGCAAGCATCAACGAAGATTCGGACACATTGAAAAATTCGAGGGATTGGGGAAATTTGTTCCCAACGTCGCTGGAGAATTTTAAAATTTGTGACTTCTTACCTGTTAAGAGTCACCTACTCTACTCCTTACTACTCCTTACCTACTATTTAAATTAAAACAGTATCCTTTGCATGTCGTGCGCATGTAATGAATGTTTTAATTGGATGAGAATTAAAGGAAAAGAGAAACATTTACGGGAGGAGTTTTGATAAGGATTTTCTCATGCGCGCGAATCTGATTGGCCAGCTCTTGAAACCACCACCCACCCCCACCACTGTATAATTTTACAGGAAAAGAGTAAATTCCGCTGCCGGGAACGAATCTGCTCAGTTTTCAATGCACGCAAAAGAGTAAAATATAAGTGGGCGGAGCTTAAATAAGTAAAAATTTTTCTTCCATGGGCATGGACAAATACGCCTATAGTGTGTCGTTGTCATGGACTTATCATATCATGTGTAGGGGTGAAAGTAACACAATCTGCCTTTTCCCTTACACACTGCGCTGCTGGAAGAGCACCAAGGGGTTCCCCCGTTAGAATCATGTTTTACCTTTTTTTGGTAGGTTTAACTGCAAATACCCTCCCACAATCTGCTTCCAATGCGGCAAGCAACCCCAAACCTTGTCTGCAAAGGCCCAAAAAAGTAAATTCAAAACCCTCTCTCTCTCTCCGCGGAAGTTGACAGAAAAAATTTTTTTTTTGTTTTTTTTTTTGGGATGAAAATTTTTTGTATGATTTAAATTATTTTATTTGTTTTTTAAATTTATCATATTTTCGTGTACATTCTCAACCATGCTCGTCATCGTCGGATAGTCAAATACGAAAAATACGTAATTATCGTACAGCTCCAATCCTGCCTTGGCCTCCTCCACCCCGGATTGTCTTTTAAGCCGGCCCCCACACACCGGCGCGGCCGTCCGGCCGAAAAAAAAGGGGGGGCATCGTTCGTCGGACAAACCCATACACACACCCGGCCGCCTCATGAAAAATACATACCGTGGACCACCTTTGGGACTGATCCGCGTCCGAAAAGACTTTTTGGGTGGCTGCATGTGCAGCCATATAATACTTATATATTATACGTCAAAAACTATATAAAATACGTCATATATAAACCTATTTTCATAAATCAATTTAAAGGGTACAATTAGTAATTACTGGCCGAGCGAGGGGGGGCCGCGCCGGAAGGCACCCACACCACCAGGCGGCAGGCCGGCCGGACGGAATTTTCAACCCCGACTGATTTTCACCCGGCCGCTGCGACAGGCCCCGCCGGATAAAATCCCCCCCCCACCAACCCCGGGGCCGCCTCTAGCCACGCCCCTTTCGTCGGCCGGACGGGCCCGCGCCGGATGGGGGGCCGGGTTTTACAATAAAAACCCGATAGGGGATGGGTTTCGGGGGTAGCGTGCCACATCCCCAAAATTAGCCAAATTTGGGCGCTGACAGACTATGCAGGTAATAGGCCTCGATTCTCTCACGGTGCAATCGCTGTTTTGACACTAATATCCCAGCGAAAACCCCATATTCGCGAAGACACTTAAACCAAAGGCATTGTTGTCTCTTCAAGCATATTAGTGTCCTGTCCACAACCACAAGTAAGAGGTAAAGCGATTTAAAACCCGGATCTTGGTCCTCCTGCACGGGTCCCGACACGTCAAATACTCCCGCTGAGCGAGCCCAATTGCACCGTGGGCTATGAAATCCCCCGTAAGACTTCTTAACGTGACCCCCCGTCATTATGGACTGCGCTACCAAGGTATGAAAAAACTTCCAAGATTCATGCATCATCGGCAAAAAACAAAAATCATTATCTTGGTGTTGGCGCGGATGCTCCAAAACCCTTTGTCCAATACCCAGTCCATACAAGCGTTTAAAAGTGATGGGGCAAGGACGCCCCCTTCCCTCACCCTGTTTAGGAAAGAACCCGGATACCCTGCCCCAACTTCACAGACTCGTCCAAATAATGAAATAGTCAGGGTGAAATTTTTTAATTTTTTAAAAGTTTTGAATTATAATTTGCAAAAAATTATTTTTTAATCGAATATTTTTAAAAGAAATCACATGGATTTTGATTTAAATAAGAAAGGTCGACTTAAATTTTCCAATCAAGACGATCACGATCGACTGACTAGACGGACAACTAGTAAAGGCGAGAAAAAACCAAAGGAGATCGTCTAACTAGACTGAAAAATGCTATGTGACGCCCCCTTTAAAAGGGGGTGGATGAGGTGGGTTAAGTAACAGGAACTACCTCTTGTAACTAAAGGCCCTCTTGTAGCCCCTTTTTTTCTTGTTTTTTCTTAAAAAATTTGGGACGGGATACGGATATAAAAGGGGGAAAGGGACTATCCTCCCCAAATTCACCATTGTGAATATTTTTTTTTATAAACCAAAAAAGAAAATATTAACTTTTATCCGAAAAAAAAAAAACCCCCCCGTACTGCAAATGTTAGTAAAGATATATGAAATGTATAGATAATAGATTTTAAAGGATGGAGTTGATATTGTAATGGACGAGAAAATAAATTGAAATGTACAGAGTTAGTATATGTTGTATAGAGTAATGATACTGAAGTATAGAAATGAAAGTAATGTAAGTAATAGATTATGAAATTATAGTAATAGATATATGATGTATAGAAATAGATTTATGAAGTATAGAAGTATTGAAATGTATAGGAAATGTCATTAATTATGTAAAAATTGGTAAGTAAGTAATACATATATGAAATGTATGGTAATTTGAAAATGTTGGAAATGTACTGAAATGTTGGTAAAGCCCAGTTGTATAGGTTGATATTGTTGTATGGGTTGATCTGTTTTTGAGTAATGTATATGAAATGTTGGTAAAAACATCAAAAAAAGTAATTTTTGTTGTTGTAATATTAGTAATGTTGTAATAGTTTTATTTAGTATTTTTAAGTTAGGGCTGGTTGTAATAGTATTGTAATTAGGAAAAGTTTGAAAATGTTGTTGTTTTTGTTAGTAATAGTTTGGGTGGGTAATGTAGAAGGAAATTTTTTAAAATGCGCATTTAACTCCTCGGGCCCCAAAACGTAGGGGAGAGCGGGGCGGTTGCATAACCCATTAATTTTTTTTTATTATTTTTTTTTAATTTGAGTATTAAGACTTTGTACATACGTGTATAACATGAGTTTTAAAAGGCAATGATGCAACCTGCCCCCCCCTCTCCCCCAATTTTTCCCTTTGGGGCCTTTGATGATTGTTTAAGAAGAATATTTTTTAGATAGACCGTTTAACATCCGTCCCTGTAAGCACTCGTTTTTTCTTAGTTTTATGGCTAACAATTTTTTATATGGGAAAAGGGAAAAATCTGGCGAAAAGGGGGTTAACCCGAAATTAATATATACCAAAAATTTAAAATGACGCCTATCATGAACTTCATACCACAGGATTCAAAAGTCAAACAGGGATTTATGAGAAATTTTTCAATTTTTTAGTCTAAATAAAGTCCAACAAAAATAAGACTAGACACAAAAAACCTTTTAAAATGGTCCTATGAAAAATTTTTAAAAAAATTTTTACCCAAAGGACCTGGGTTTAATGACTAGTAGTAGATCCAGGCCCTAAACTATTTTGGGAAAATTTTCTTCAATCCTTTTTCTAAAGACTTTTATAATCCACACTCGGCACTTCAATCTTCTCTTTTAAACTTTATTTTTTGGTTTTTTTTGTCAGTAAAAATTACATTTCACTTTAAAAATCTTAAAATGATTAAAATAAAAAACACTCCCACAATTGGCTACAAAAACCTTTCTAAACGGGGTTAAAATTCACTGATAAAATAATGCATCATTCAAAATTATTGTAGTAGTCGTTTTAGAAACATAAGAGCTAAATTCCCCGCTGTTTTACATAATAAAAATGAGAAGAATCTATCTGTATACGTACATTAGAAACCTTAATGGACAAAATATTTATTAATGGAAGAAAACCATTCCGGAAAAAAACTTTCCTTTTTAAAATTTTTTTTTTTCCCTTTAAATGTTGGGCCGCAGCTGGCCCTTTAAACCCCGCACCACTGCCTACACAAAGCATGCCACAAGCCGGGTTTAAGAAATAAACTAAAAAAAAGGCTGGTGTATGAAATATAATTTAAAAAAACAATACAAAATAATAGCAGTAGAAGGCTTCAAGTTACAATCAAAAATAATAACAAAAAAAATCAAACCCGAACCAGCATGCAAGTTTTTTGATCATCTATACAAAATATTCTCCCACTGCCATCCAGACCCCGACGAAATCAAAGACAAACCTAAAAATCAAAACAAGAAACTTTACAATCAATATTTTAAATTTAAGGAACAAGTCTTTCAAAGGGGTGTCAACAGTTATATAAAGCGTTTGGGCTGAAGACCGCGTGAAAGTGTATCATTAAAAAGAAAATACCCGCAGTTCCAACCAATGGTCTAAAATGAAAACCCCCCAATGGGGTTTAAATTTAAAAAAACTAAAAATAATCTTAAAAACAAAAAAAAATCAAACCCAATTAAATGAATCCCAATAAAAAAAAAAACTAATCAAATTACTAATAAAAAAAAAAAATAAAAATTTTGCACAAAATAATCCAATTCCAATAAATAAAACCCCACCAAATTTAAAAAATACAAATCGCAATAAATAATACTCACCAAAATTTAAAAAATCCCAAAAATATATAAAATTTAAAAAAAAACAACCAAATTAATAATAAATGATACAATTCCCCAAAAAAAACTAATCAAATTAAATAATAAACCAAAAAATTCCCAATAAAAAACCTATAATAAAAATAATCAAAAAACTAAAAACTAATACAATTCCCAATAATTTAAAACCAATATAAGGTCCTTTTTAAAATGTCCGTTTGCCGTGACCGCGAACGCAAGACCATTAGAAATTATTTGAAAGACTGTTAGGTCATTAACTTTTCAAGCAAATTGAAACTATTTTCTAGTAACAATCAGTTTCAACGGGGGTTTTCAACAGAATATAAAGCGTGGTCTGAAGACCGTCGTGATAAAGGGATCATTCAAATACTAAAATACCAGCATAGGTTTTTAAAAAATTGATTTTATAAATCCCCTTTTTAAATTTCCTACTTCGCCACGACCGCCGAACGCAAAACCATTCCGAAAAAATAGAAAGATTTATGTGAAAGATTCAGGTGATTTGATGCCTGAAAAGATTTATCTCATTACTAAAAAGTCAGGTTCAACGGGGTGGCAACAGTTAATAAAGGTTGGTCTGAAGACCGTCGTGATAAGTGTCTCATTCAAATACTAAATATTGATAAAATTTTATAAACAAAATAAAATACAAAAGGGAGTATAAAAATTCCCTAAAATAAAATACTAAATAGTATAAATTTCATATACCAAATAAAAATAAATTTTAATCTAAATAAAAAGTATAAATTTCATAAACTAAAAAAAATGCAAATAGAAAATAAATATCAAAATAAAAAAAATACTACATAGTTTTAAGTACCAAAAATAAATAAAATACAATATATAGTACACTCAAAAACTATATATATTTCACAGCGCGCCAAAGCATTTTTCGCGAATCATAAAACAGCGCTTCCATCGGAAATTTAGAAAAATGACTCTATGGCAGCCTATGACTTCCGAGGAGATATCTTATGTAGGCGCTTGTTTAAGGCACGGGCAGTCCCTCAAGACCGTTGAGGAATGTTCAGATGCCCTTGTCAATTATGCAAGCTTTTTAAAAAATATCGCCTTTCCCTTCCGTGAGTTTTGAACAGACGCGCGTTGGGATGAATCTTTTTCATAAAAAGTGGGAAAAAAGACCAATAAAGGAGCAAAATTAAAAATTTATTGTTTCCCACACAGGCTGGAGGGCCTGGAAAAATTCAAAGGGTTTTGGATCCGAGGAGAGTGTGCATAAGGGGTGGAAAAATTTCCCCGGGGAAAGCATCGTCGCGACACCATAAAAATTATAATGGCCAGGGCGAGGATGTAAAAGGCAATCGCAATATTTTTTTTGCTCTTAATTGGGATGGGGGATCCCCCTTGAAGTTTTTTTGACATTTAGGGTGCTTTCTGAGTTTTACACCCCCGCCCCGGCCATTTTACGTTTTTGGTGTCCGGGTGTGCGACGAGCAACCCACGTGAAACATTCCACCCCTTTGCACACTCTCCTCGAACATCCACAATCCTTTTATTTCTTCCCCGGGCCCTCTGCTTGTGTAAGATACAAAAACTTTAATTTGCTCTTTTGTTAGGTCTTTTTGCCCCTCATTTTGAAAAAACAA
>JACEEZ010025880.1:119201-131701 GCA_016584305.1 Chionoecetes opilio | reverse complement strand
AGGGGCTTGGGGGGGGGTTTGGGGGGTGGTTTTGAGGGGGTTTGGGTGGAGGCGGGGCGGGATATGAAAAGGGAGGTTTTTTGGGGTTGTTTGGGGGGTTAAAATTTTGGGGGGGTTAAGGGGGTTTTGGGGGGTGGATTAAAAGGGGGTAGATGATATTAGGGTTTAAAGTTTGGGGGTTTTATTTTTTAATTGAAAATTAAAGGTGGGTTTGGGGGGAAATTTTTTTTGGATGAGGTTGGTTTTTTTAGGTTTTTTTTGAGAAAAAATTTCATTGATTTCGGGGGTCCTTTGGCCTAAAATTTTCCACCCAAACCCCCCAAAAACCCCCAAAAAAAACCCCCAACCCCCCAACCCCCAAAAAAAACCCCAACCCCCCAACGCCCCCCCCCCCACAGGGAAACCCAAAAAACCCCAAAACCCCCCACCCAACCCAAACCCACACACACCCCACCCCCACCCACACCCCCCACACAACCACCCCCCCCCACCCCCCCCCCCCCCCCCCCCCCCCCCCCCCCCCCCCTCCCCCCCCCCCTTTAAACACAAAAAAAAAAAAAAAAAGAAACAAAGGGGGGGAAAAAACAAAAAAAAAAAAAAATCAAAAAAAAAAAAAAAAAAAAAAAAACCCCCCAAAAAAAAAAAAAAAAAAAAAAACACCAAAACACAAAAAACCCAAAACCCAAAAGAAATTTTAAACCCCCCTTTTTTCCTAGAGGTTGAAGAAATTTTAAAAAGGAGGGAGAGAGAGAGAGAAAAAGGGGAGAGAGAGCGAGAGAGGAGAGAGAGGAGAAGAGAGAGAGAGAGGGGGAGGGGAGAAGAGGAAGAGAGGGGGGGAATGAGAGGAGAGGGGAGATGGAGAGAAAGGGGAGGAGAAGGGGGGCGAGGGGAAGAGGGAGATAGGGGAAAAGGGGGGGAAAGGGAGGGGAGGGTAGAAAGGAGGAGAAAAGGGGGAAAGAGGAAGAGAGAGGAGGAGAAAGCGGAGAGAGGGGGATAAAGGGAAGGGAAAAGGAGAGGGTGGGAAGGGGGTTTTTGGAAGAAAAAAACAAATAAATTAGGGAGCGAAAAACCTTGAGAGAGAGAGGGAGAGAGGGGAAAGAAAAGAAGGAGAGAGAGGGGAGAGGGGGGAGGGGGGAAGATTAGGAGAGGGGGGAGAGAGATTGAGGAGGGGGAGAGAAGAGAGAGGAGGGGGGGGAAGGGGAGGAGGGGGAGAGAGGGGGAAAGAGAAAAGAGAGAGGAGAAAAGGGGAGGGGAGAACGAAAAGAGAGAGGGGGGGAAAAAGGGGAGGGGGAGAGAGAGAGGGAGAGAGGGGAGAGGAAGAGAGAAAAGAGAGAGAGAGAGAGAGAGAGAAGAGAAGAGAGAAAAAGAGGGGGGAGAGAGAGGGGAAGAGAGAGAGAGAGAGGGAAAAAGGGGACAGAGAGAGGGGAGAGAGGGGGAGAGAGAACTTTAAAAAACAGTTTTTTCTTTTTTTTTCCTTTTATCCTTTCCCCAAATTTTTGTTCTCTTTTTTCTTTTTTCTAGATTTTCCATCTTTCCAGATTTTTAGTATCTCTTTCTATTTTTTTCTCCTTTCATTTTACGTCCTCCTTCCTTTCCTTCTCTTCCCACTCCACCTAATCATTATTCCCCTCCTCCTCCTCCTCCTCCCCTTTTTCCTTCTCCTTTCCCCCTCCTCCCCTCCCCCTCCTCCTCCCCTCCCCCTCCTCACCCTCCCCCCCTCCTTATCCTCCCTCCTTTACCTTGAAAAAACCTGACTTTCTTAAAATTCCCGCTCGTTCGTGCGAAGAAAAACCTGAAAACAAAAACCAAATTCCCCCCAACCCAAAAATTTTCCCTTCCCCCATTGAGTACGCACCCTTCTTCCTCCCCCTTTTAAATAATTTTACCTCCTCCTCCTCCTTCTTCCGGCAGCCTTCCCTAATCCTTACTGTTATCATTTCTCCTTACTCTTCCCTCCTTTACTCCTTCCTCCTCTTCCTCCTCTTGCTCCTCATATGCGTCACCAGTCACTCTTATCACCACATGTAAGTCACCACCACAAAAGGTCATGTGACAGGACAGCTTTGTGACCTTGACCTTGCATGAGTCATTTGCGTCATGGTGATATTGATTGTTTACATGTATTGTGAGCAGGGCCGTTTTTAATATATGAATATACTAGCCGCCCAAAACCGCCCTACGGGCGGGACTTTTTTGGGTAGCTCCGGGGGAGGGTATTAGTGGTGGGCCTTTGGCCCCCCACCTGTGTTTGGTGGGCCCAAGGCCCACAAAAAACCCGGGCTCTCCCGATAGCCCCTTCTAACTTTTCCTGAAATAAAGGATGTAGAAAAGTAGTATTTCCCCAAACCCCTTTTACTAACCCCTTTCCCCTCACACCCCACCCCCTTCACCCCACCCATTAAACCCCTCACCCCCCACCCATTTTACTCACCCATTAACCCCTCACCCCCCCCCTATTCCCTTTAACCCCTAACCCATACCCCAACCCATCACCCCCCCCCATTCACTTTAAACCCCTCCAAACCCCCCAACCATTACCCCTCCCCCCCCACCCCTTCCCCTACCAACCCATCAACCCCACATCAAGGTTTTCCCCAAAATTTCGCAACCCCCTTTTTTTTCCCCAAAATTATCGCTAATAGGTGCTAAAAAAAAAAAAAAAAGTGACGGATCATCTCATAATTTGGGGTTAAAAAACCTTTCCCCGGTCAACCCCGGGCCAAAAAAAAGTGCCATAGAGGTGATTGGGGCCCGGGGGGCGGAAACCTATTTCCAGACACACACACACACACACACAACAGACCCGAACACTTTTGTTATATTTCCCCTTTCCCCTCCCCCCCCCACCTATTCCCTCAACCCTCAAACCCCTCACCCCCCCAAACCCCTCACCCCCTACCCCTTCACTTCCCACCCATCCCCCACCCCCACCCATTAAACCCCCCCCCCCCACCCATTCACCACCATTTAAACCCCTCACCCTACATCAAGATTTCCCTCAATTCTCGCAACCCCCTTTTTTTTTCACAATTACGTAATAGGCTGCTTAAAAAAAAAAAAAAAAAAAAAAAAAAATCGGATCATTCATAAATTGGGGTTAAAACCTTCCCCCCGGGCAACCCGGTTCAAAAAAGTCCAAAATGAGTTGATTTGCGCACGGGGGGCGGAAAATTATAAACCCGACACCCCACACCCCACACACACACCCACCACACACACACAGGGGCAGACAGGGCAGACAGAAAAGACAAAACTTTTGCTTTTTATTATTATTTGATTTCCCCTCACCCCCAAACCCATTCCCCCCACCCATCCCCCTCACCCCCAAAAACCCCCCACCCCCACCCATTATCACCCACCCCCCCACACCATTTTCCCCCTCACCCCACCCATTCAATCACCCCTTACCCATCCCCTACATTCCCAAGGTTTTCCCCCAATTCTCGCAACCCCCTTTTTTTTCACAATTTTCAATAGGCTCCTAAAAAAAAAAAAAAAAAAAAATGATCGGGGTCATTCATAAGTGGGCTTATGAAACCCTTCCCCGGTCAACCTGATTTTCCAAAAAAAAGTGCCAAAATGAGGTGTTTGCGCCACGGGGCGGAACCCCATAACCCCACACACACACACACCCCAGGGCAGACCCACTTTCGCTTTTTTTAATATAAAGATGCGAACTACGCGGTTGCATAGGGGCCCCCGAAGCCTCCAAGGGGCCCCAAGCTGCCATTATTTTTCTTTTTTTTAGAATATAGTCTCTTTTTCTTTTTAAATGCCCCCAGAAATTTACATTTTTAAAAAATTTTAAACGTGCCCCCGGGCCACTTAGAGGGTTTGGGAAACCCTTTACCATTAGGGTTTTCCCCAATAGAGCCCCAAAACAGCATTTCGCATCGGGCCCCCAAAAGGCAAGAGACGGCACTGATTTTGAGTCTTGGGTGACCTGTGTCACTGACCTCGAATGAAGGCACACACGTATTTTTATTAGTTTGATGACCTAGGCTGTGGGTAATTACTTTGGTGGCTTCTTCGCTTCAATTGTTAGGTTAGTATAGTTATCCTGGAAAAGTGTGGGGTTTTTTAAAAAGGGTTTTAGTGGATTCGTTTCTTTTCGGATAATTTCGAGAATTTTAAACCCCTGAAAAGCGCCGCTACCTGCCCCCTGTTTATTTCACGTGGCATATATGTGGGGGTGTTTTTATATAATATTTTAAAGGGAATTGAGTGATTGAAAATTTCAGCGGCAAAGGGAAAAAATAAATAGTATTAAAAATAGTAATAATATATAGTAATAATAGTAGCGGCATGTCTAGTGTCGCTTCATTTTCTAGTGTAGCGGTAGTAGTAGCTTTACGATTTAAGTAGCGCTGTTAAAAGGCCTTCTCTACCGTTTGATAACACAAGTCGCCGTCACTTGCCCCTGCACTAATGTGCCAGGCACAATTTATACGAATTTTTGCATCACTACCGACTTTTATGTGTCACTTAAGACATGTAGTGGGAGTTTCATGATTAAACTACCCTTTTTTTTTGCATTAAACTTCAATGGCACATACAAATCAGTAGTGATGCTATAATTCGTAATATATTGTTGCCTTGCGACATAAATGCAAATGGCGAGTAAATGGCGACTATAGTGTTATGTACGGGAGGAATCATGGTGGGCTTATTTTGAGGGTCCGCTAAGCATTACTGTAGTTCTTATACTCTCTCTCCTCTCTCCCCTCCTCTCTCCTCTCTCCCTCTCTCTCCCTCTCTCTCTCTCTCTCTCTCTCTCTCTCTCTCCCCTTCTGTTCGAGTCCGCCCTAGTTCGTGCTGACGTGGCGGGCTTTTTTATAGTCAAAACCTTTGTGTTGGTACTTGCAAAGTGTCTAGATAGGATGAAACTTATCTTCTTATCTCTCTCTCTCTTCCCCTCTCTTCTCTCTCTCTCTCTCTCTCTCTCTTCTCTCTTCTCTCTCTCTTCCTCTCTTCTCTTCCTCTCTCTCCTCTCCTCTCTCTCTCTCTCTCTCTCCCCTCTCTCTCCTCTCTTCTCTTCTCTCTTTTCTCTCTCTCTCTCTTCTCTCTCTCTCTTTCCTCTCTCTCTCCTTTTTCTCTCTCTCCTCTCTCTCTCCATCTTTTAACTAAAAGAGTAAGGGATACAAAACATTATTTTTCCTCGCCTCACCTGTGTCTATTTTTCATTACTTTATTGCATTTATTCCCTAGAACTAACTTAGGAAGAGGGGAGAGGGGGGGCAAACGAGAGAGAAGAGAGAGAGAGAGAGAGAGAGAGGGGAGAGGAGAGAGAGAGAGAAGAGAGAGAGAGAGAGAGAGAGAGAAAAGAGAGAGAGAGAGAGAGAGAGAAAAGAAAGAGAGAAAAAATTTACAAATCAGAGAATGCAGAACACAAAAATTTTTATTGAGGCCTTCCTTTTTCCTTCCTTCCTTTTTTTCCCTTTCCCTTTTCCCTTCCTTTTTTTTTTTTTTTTTTTTTCCCCTTTCCCTTTCCTTTCTTTTTTTTTCCCTTCTTCCTTTTTCCCTTTCCCCTTCCTTCCTTTCCTTTTTCCTTTTCCCTTCCTTTTCCCTTTCCCCTTTCCCTTCCCTTCCCCCCCTTTCCCCTTTCCCTTTCCCCCCCTTTCCCCTTCCCTTTCCCTTCCCTTTCCCTTTCCCTTCCCCTTTTTCCCTTTCCCTTTCCTTTCCCCTTTCCCTTTCCCCTTTTTTCCCTTTCCCTTTCCCCTTTTTCCCTTTTTCCTTCCCTTCCTTCCTTCCCTTCCTTCCTTTTTCCCTTCCTTCCCTTTTTTTCCTTTCCCTTTCCTTTCCTTTCCCCTTCCCTTTCCCTTTTCCCTTCCCTTTTCCTTTCCCTTTCCTTTCCCCTTCCTTCCTTCCCCTTCCCCCCCTTTCCCTTCCCCCTTTCCCCCCTTTTCCCTTCCCTTTCCCTTTTCCCTTCCTTTCCTTTTCCCTTTTCTTTCCTTCCTTTCCCTTCCCTTTTTTTTTAACCTTTAAAAAAACCCTTAGTAAGCTGATGATGACTTTTTTGTTTTTTTATCAATTTTTTTTATTTTGGGTTGTGATTTCCTATAAAACCTCCTCCCCTTCCCCTCCTCCTCCCCCCTTTATGGGGCCCAAATCCTTTTCCCTCCTCTTTCAAGTCTTCCTCCTTTCCTGAAATTTTTCCTTTTCCTCCTCCTCCCCCTTTTTCCCCTCTTCCTCTTTTCCCGGGCCCCCTTTTAGCCCAATTCCCTCTTCCTTTCCCATCTTCCTTTCTCCCCTCTTTCCCCCATTCTAAAACCCCCTCTTCTTCTTTCATTTTAATTTATTTTCTCTCTCTAGTTCCCCCCCCAAAGAGAGAGAGAGAAAAGGGGGCGAGAAGAGAGAGGGGAGAGAAGGGGGAGAGAGAGAAAAGAGAAAAGGAGAGAGAAAGAGAGAGAGAGAGAGAGAGAGAGAGGAAGAGGGGAGAGAGAGAGGGGAAAAAAAATTTCTTTTCAGCAGTTTTTAATTTTCCCCCTTTTGAAAAAAATTTTTCTTTCTTTGTAAAATTTATTTCTTTATGCATTCAGTGCCTAGATATATTAGTAGATTTTTTTGTTGGGTAAAAACATGAGGCTTATTTTTTGCTTCAAAAAATTTTTTCCGGACTTTTAAACATCAAAAGGGCTAAAAAAATTTTAAAATTTTTAAAAACGAAAGGAAATGCTGTAATACAGGGGTTTCTCAAATTTTTTGGGGCCTGCGCCCCCCCAAAATAATATCAAAAGGTTTTCCACCCCCCCCCCCTCCCAAAACCAAAGCTTTTTTGACCTTTTAGAAATTTCTAAAACATTTGCATTCTCTCTCTCTATCCTCTCTCTCCCCTCTCTCTCTCCCCTCTCTTTCTCCTCTCTCTCCCCTCTCTCTTCTCTCCCCTCTCTCTCTCTCTCTCTCTCTCTCTCCCCTCTCTCCCCTTTTCTCTCTCTCTCTCTCTCTCCCCCCCCCATACACAAACCCCAACACACCAAAACCAACCCAGACCGGGGCAGTTTTTAAAATCCTTTGTTTTTTAAATACTTTTAAAACTTTTTGTTTTTTTAACCCTGTATTTTTTAAATACTTTGGGTTTTCACGTTTTTTAAATACAGTATTTAAATGTTTAATGAGTATTTAAATACAAGAAATTTAAAACTCATAATAAAAAAATTTGAAAAATATTTTACCCTTTATTTACTAAATAATTAAATTTTAAAAATTTCCAATTACCCCTTTAAATTTAAACATTAATTAAATGTAAAATGGGAAAAAGTATCCGTACTTTTTTTTTATTTGAACTTGTTTCCCATCGCTTTTCCTTTTGCGGTTAGTTTTTTTTTACCCCAGTAGTAATGGGAAAGAGTAGTAAACCCAAATAATTGGCTTTGTATTTGTAAACTTTAGTAGAAACCCAACTTTTTTTAAGCGGGGCACCACAGCAGCAGTAAGGGATAGAAAAAAGGGCTAAAACCGGCCCCCAAAGGCGCCGTTTCCCCAACATTTCCCTTTTTTTGGGGGGTGTTCCGGGGGGTCCCGGGAAGGTTTCTCTTGTGTTTCCAGGGTGTCACGTGTTTTTTGCTTCTTTCTTTTTACCCTTTTGTTGAAAGTCCCCCTTTCCCCCCCTTTCTTTTTTGCGCTACTCGTTCATTTTTTGAAATTTCAATAAAATGATTATGCCAAAAGGGTTAAAACTTTTTTATTTTGTAAGGCTCTCGCTGGCGGGTTTAAAGACCCTTTTTTTTGGCCCCTTTAATGACTTACCCTTTCCCCCTAACCCAAAAGGGGGAAAAAAGGGGCCAGAAATTTTGGGAAACCTGATAAAGGCGGGATTTGAGGGGGGGGGAAAAAATGCTTGCATTTAACCCATTTAAACATAAGTCTTTTTCGTACTATGAAGGTTTTTGGTGCGGCCAGCAAAATTGGAACCAATGGGGTTTTTGAGTTGAGAGGTGAGAAAAAGACCCCCAAAAAGAGCTTTTATTCCGTTTTTTAATATGTGTATTTTTCCCTTTAAAACGACCCCCGGGGAAATGCCCCCTAAGCTACGATACCGGGCCGGCGTTTCTTCCCCGGGTTTTGGGGAAGCTTAACCCCTCCCTCTTAAACCCCCTTTGGGGGGGGTTTTCCCCTTCTGAGCGAGACTCGGGGAAAAGGGTATAAACCTTTTTTGGTGACAAGTTTTGGGCAAGGCGGGTGGAGATTAAAGAATAAAAGCGTAAAGACAAAACAACGGGACTCCAGCCAGGTACTAAAGACAGCATCCCGGACCCGCAGAAGCCCCTTTCAAAAAGGGGAAGAGCGGGGCGCGGTTTCTTCGGGGGCCGTTTTTTTACCGGGGCAAGCTGGCGCTGGCCGGGGACCAGTTTCGTGCGGGGGGGGCCATCAAGGACCCGGGGATGACGCCAAAAAAGTGAGCTGGCTCGTGGGAGGCAGAAAAACCTCCACCTGTGAAGGGGTCCCGTCCCGTCCCGCAGCTTTAGGCCGGCGTGACGGACGCCTCGCCCCCCGCCCTGGTCTTTGGGCCTGTGCGAGGGGGCTTTTGCTCAAGACGCTGTCCCTGAAGGAGGAGGATCACTGTGCCTAGGGCCCCCTGGTGAAGCTGTTTGACGTGGTGCGGGGGGCCTTCACGCTTGCGGCCCGCAGGGGCGACACCCAGGGCGGGCAAGGGTGATGGTAAAAACGCGGTTGAGGAGGGGGGAAAAGGGGAAATCACGCTGCTCGATTTTGGGTTTGGCCGAGCGCCACACGGCCCGGGGGCCCGCCCGAGGGACGCGTTTTTTGCCCTGGTGAAACAACCCCCCTGCGCCTTTTTCCCCGAAGGGAGGGGGCGGCCCGGGCGTGAGGGGGGCCCCTGCAGGGCGCGGCAAAACCTAAAAAATGGGGGACCCCCTTTGCTGGGCGAGGCCCTCGGGCCCTCCACCGGGGGCCTCCAACGCAGTGGGAGGTGGATAAAAAAAAATATCAGAAAAAAAAAAAAAAGGGAAAAAAAGATTTTTTAAAATGGCAGGGTTTTGTTTCCCAAACCCAGACAGTGTGGTTTTTCTTATTTTTTTTTTATGAACCCCCTGTTTTTTTTCCCCAACTACTATATTATTTTTAAAACCTAAAATTCCAATATTAAAACAGTATTAGGGCTACTAAGTTAGCTGCTATTTGTGCTGCTGCTCTTTTTGTAGTACTAGTATTAGTACATCTATTACCCCCTTTTCTCTCTCTCGAGTTTTCTTGGGTATGCCCCTCGTGGTCTCTTCCCTTCCCATACCTCAATATTTTTCCTTTTTCTTTAAAACTCATTCGTTTCCATTCCCCCTTTTTAAACTTTCCTTTTTTTTTTTTTCTGTTTTTCAATTTTTTTTAAAAAGTACCTTACTAAAAGTAAAATATCAAAATTTAGTAAAGTAAAAATCTTGTTTTTTTTATACTGAAAAAAAATATAAAAAAATAAAATGAAATTATTATTTTCC
Source organism: Chionoecetes opilio (assembly GCA_016584305.1). Taxonomy (NCBI): domain Eukaryota; kingdom Metazoa; phylum Arthropoda; class Malacostraca; order Decapoda; family Majidae; genus Chionoecetes; species Chionoecetes opilio. Next base: position 122,252 of record JACEEZ010025880.1, on the reverse strand, counting down.
CCCCGTTTTGGGGGAACCCCCCGTGTAATAGACCCAAAAATATTTGACGGAGCTTTAAAAATAACCAAAAATAATACTTTTTGTTCCTTAAAAAACTAGTTCAAAACATTTTTTTCCATTAAAGGGCATGAGGAAAAATACTTAATAGATAACATTACAGTAAAAAATAACACTCACTTTGAATTATGAGAGGCGAAGGATGACTTGACTTGCCCTTTTTACTTTCCCTTTTAATTACCTTCAAAAAATTTTTGAGCGAAAAACTTGAAAATTTAAAACCCGCAAGCAAGAACAAGCAACAAACGTGGCCCCAGACGTGTTTGTAAGCCAAGCGCTGATTGGCTACTAACTTATGCTCACAGCCTCACAATTTCAAGATTTTTTATTCCTATTGCTTTGTGGTACGTTGGTTTCAATATAGAGAGACTTATAAACATTCATAAAACACTCGAGAGCAATAATAAAGACATCGTTGAGGTCTATTGTTGGAATAAAAGATTGATACAGAAAATATGTCGATGAATGCACCAACGGGCAGGTCGCCGTCAAGTACGTGAGAGTCAGGCAGCTTTCCGCGTCCCTCTCTCACACACACAGGCACACACACACTCCACCACCTTACAGCTACGCCACATTATTACTATTATTAACTTAATAATAGTATAGATAATAATAACACTATACAACAACTATTAGTATTATTATTAACACTGTATTAAAGACTTGACGAGGAACCTTCACTGTGAACATACTTTTTTATTATTTATTACTGACATACACATGAACGAAAATACCTGTCAGATATTCTAGAAGGTGAAGGTTATTTATATACTTTTTTTATTTGTTCTCCGTGTCTACATTTACACTATACACTTTTAACAACATAGCCGGGGTGATGATTAGGGTACGTAGGGTAGTACCGTGGTAGGTATACGGTACGTCAAATATTCCTGATCAAGTCCTTAACACACATCAGTGTTTATAGTTCATAGATACTATTATTATTATCCTTAAAACTGTATGATAATAACAATGATAATGTCATGTAGGGTGGTGAAATGTAGCTGCTTCTTATTAGTGGGGAGATGTGTGTTGGAGGAGCGGGCCGTGCAAGTGCTGCCTAACTCTCACGCACTTGACGACAGTAGCGGTGGAAGGTGGTGCAATCATCGACTAAATATTCAATTACTCTTTTATTCCTACAATGCACTATAATATTGCTATCACCATTACCTATGACATCTCAATAAATGTTTTCAAATCCATATATCTTGCAATCAGCGTAAAACAAACGATAGGAATTAAAATAATCACGAAAATGTGAGCTCATAGTGGTGGCCTATCAGCGCTTGCACTACAAATCCTTCTTGTCTCACGCCGCTGCTCGCACACTCGGTACAGGTTCACATAGACGAGATTAAAGGTTGATATAGTTCCCTGCATCACCAGTTAACCACCAACACCACCTTGAGACGCCGAGAGAGCAGGCCGCATAAGGGCAGTGTCTGTAAATAGTGTGTTTTTATCTTGTGAATTTGCGTAGCCATTCATCACAGAAATCTCCTCGGAAAGGTAAGTAACATTAGCATTGCCATTTAAGCTACTTATATAATTGGTTAGTGTGCTTTGATGTGTGATGATAAGGATGGCAGGAGAGGTATGTTATTCACTCATGGTTTTGATTAGGCGCTGGATTCGTGATCGCTAGCTGTGTGTGTGTGTGTGTGCGTGTGTGTGTGTGTGTGTGTGTGTGACTGTGTGTGTGTGTGTAATGCCGCAAATATTATCATTACATCATCATTAATTCAATCATATTTATTAATCTGCACGAATACCAATGTTTATGAGCTTCAGGATCACAAATAATACCAATCAATACATAATTAGCCACGAGAGAGAGAGAGAGAGAGAGAGAGAGAGAGAGAGAGAGAGAGAGAGAGAGAGAGAGAGGAGTAAGAGATAAATAATTGAATGTCCCAAGCAGAAGCAGCATGAGATATAGAGGAGGAGGAAGATAAGGAGAAGGAACAAGTGGACATGAGAGACATGATGGACACACAACGAAAGACAGAAACACACGAGCAGGATAAGCCACACACACACACATGAACACACCAAAAGAACAGGAAGCAAAAAAATGGAGATATGAGATGGACCATAAGATGTAGCTAAGGCCTTAACAATAGGACTAGGAAATATACACACACACACACACACACACACACACACACACACACACAGCAGCAGTTCCTCTCAACTTGCGTGACAATTTTGCGTGCCACGATAGCGCTCCACAAATTATACAGGTAGACTTCGATCACTCTGATTTCAATAGTCAATGAGCTTAGCCTTCGCCTTGAACCTCTGATGGTGACGCCTCAGCTAATGCAAGTATTAATGAGAGGACAGGTTTTGCCACTTACCTGGTCATGCTATTGTGTGACTAATACATGACTGCGTGAGTGCGTGCGTGTCTGTCTGTCTGTCTGTATGTCTGTCTGTCTGTGTGTGTGTGTGTGTGTGTGTGTGTGTGACGTGTAATAATAATAATAAATAATGAACGGTTTATTAATACAGTCACCCAATAGGCAGCCAGTGGGTGAAAATGTACATTGGAAATAAAAGGTTACAATAGTAAAGAAACACCAATCTGAGGTAAAAAGTGACATAAAATAGCGGGTAAAAATAGATATAAACTCAATAAACAAGGTATACGCAGTGAAATGACTAGCGTAACAGGACTAGGTAAGGGATGAAGGATAATTATGAATGGTCCTGACTAGAGTGGGGACAGCGCTTGTGGTGGTAAGGGTCGGTGCGGCTCTAATGGGTACGAGCTTGTTACAGTGGCGTAGGGCTCGAAGTGGCTGCGGTGCGTCGGGGGGCAGCAGGTCGCTGTGGCGCGGGTTGTTCAGTAGTTGGTGGTGAACTGCCTGAGGTTGGTGGTGAACTGGGCAGTGACGGTGGTGAGGTCGGTGAGGTGGTGCGTGCGGTGTTGTAGGTGGTGTAGGAGGTGGTGTTATAGGTGGTGTAGGAGGTGATGTTATAGGT
>JACEEZ010025880.1:111701-116701 GCA_016584305.1 Chionoecetes opilio | reverse complement strand
GTGTGTGGATCTGTGTGTGTGGATCTGTGTGTGTGTGTGTGTGTATGTGTGTGTGTGGTGTGTGTGTGTGTGTGTGTGGTGTGTGTGTGTGCGTGTGGTGTGTGCGTGGTGGGGTGGTGGTGGTGGTGCGTGGTGGTGGTGCGTGGTGGTGGTGGTGGTTGGGCTGCGGCGTGGTGCGTGCAGTGCGTGGATGGTGATGGTGGGCGAGGAGACGGCGGAGAGCGACAGGAGTGAGTGGAGAGGGAGATGAGAGGAGGGAGAGAGAGAGGAGAGAGGAGAGAGAGACGAGGGAGAGAGAGTGGGAGAGAGTAGTACGAGCTAAGAGAAGAGAGAGAGAAAGATGAGCCAATAGAGAGTAGGAATAATTAGCCAATAAAATAATCATTAAGAATAACTGAAATGATAATGATATAAAAAAATGTAAGTTATATATTGTGACTTTGGGAGTGAACAAAACGCGCAATTTTTTTTTTCTCTCTCTCATCTCTCTCTCTCTCTCCTCTTCTCTCTCTCCTCCTTCTCTCTCTTCTCTCTTCTCTCTCTCTCTCTTCTCTCAGCGCAGACCAAGCAACTTCCTTCACCAGCAGTAACATTGATTTCTCTTCAGAATTACGGCGAAAATAAACCTGCCGGCCGCGCACCAGGCTCTAATTTTCAAACCCAGGACACATTTACGGCCTCGTCACTTTGTCAAAATTAGCGGCAAAAATACGCAAATGACACTTAAAATACAGATTACTCGAAAAGTACGGCGGCGCGCTGATGTTGGGGAAGGAGGGAAGGGAGGGAGGGGAGGGGAGAAGGAGGCAAGGAGAGTGAGAGGGAGGGAAGAGAGAGAGGATAGGAGGGAAGGGGAGGAGGCACGGAGGGATGGGGAGGGTGGGAAGAGAGAGAGGATAGGAGGGAAGGGGATGAGGCACGGAGGGATGAGGAGGGTGGGAAGGAAGGGGAGAAGGAGGGATGAGGAGGGTAGGAGGGAAAGGAGAGAGAGAGAGGATAGGAGGAAGGGAAGGATGCACGGGGGGATGAGGAGAAGGGGAGAAGGAGGGATGAGGAGGTAGGAGGAAGGGGAGAGAGGAGGATAGGAGGGAAGGGAAGGAGGAGGCAAAGGAGGGATGAGGAGGGAAGGGGCGAAGGATGGATGAGGAGGGTAGGAGGGAAGGGAGGGAGAGAGGATAGGAGGGAAGGGAAGGTTACACGACCTTTGAGCGAATGACTTTTCGAGCGAATGACTTTTCGAGCGAAAGACGATTCGAGCGAATGACTTTTCGAGCGGAGGACCATTGGAGTGAATGGCTATTCGAGCGTAGGATAGATATGCTACTATACACGCATGGTATTAAACAATAAGGACTAAGAAATTGTTTGTTATTGTTTTTTAAGAGATTTTTCTGTCAGATGTCTGGTTTAGAAATTGATTTTTAGTGATTGATCCCACCACAACACCGCCGACTCCCGCGCCACGGCAGTCGGCGGTGTTGTGGGTGGGATTCCACTATAGGAAAATTTTGTTTAATCGCTTCTATCTGTCCCTCTCTCTCTTTTCATACCTTCCTCTCTCCCTCCATCCCCTCCCTCTTTCCCTCCACCCCCTCCCTCTCTTAAGGTTAGACGACCTGTTATTGTATTTTAAGGATTTTCTGTTAAATGTCTGGTTAGAAATAGATTTTTAGTGGCAGATCCCACCACTATACCACTGTTGTGGTGGGATCTCCCACTAAAGGAAATTTTTTTGTTTTATCGCTTCTGCTTTATCTCGATTACTACCAATGGACTAAACTTTTGTCATATGCGTCTTCTACTAACCTTCAAACCCTTGGCAGCTGTTACCTTTGTCAAAATCACGGACAAAATAATCTAATAAGAATAAATAAGGTGTTTCCGCCGTCGCCATCAGCCCCGTTTAGACCGCAGGACGAGCGCCTCTCCCAGTCCCACCCCTCCCTCACGGGACAGCAGTGAGGGTAAGTTGGGTTTGTTGGCTTTATTTTAAACAAAACCAAACCTTAAACCCTAACCTGGCCTGACTGCTGTCCGTGGGGGAGGGCTTGGCCCGCTGTCTCTGACTGCGCTGGTGGCGACGGCGGAGTTGCACCTATTTATTCTAATTAAATAATTTTTGCCCGTGATTTTGACCAAAGTAACAGCTTGCCAAAGAGGTTTGAAGGTTGGTAGAAGACGGTGTGAAAAAAGATTAGGCCTTCATCTATCTAATAAACTATAGGAGTACCGTGGGGTCTGTCTGTCTGTTTTGGGTACCCGAAACTGTACATTAAATTTTGATGAGAGTAGGAAAAAAAAATAATGCAAATAAATGGTAGGTGGTAAGGGGGCTTGGGCCCATGTCGATTGAATAATTTTAAAACTGGGGTTTTGTGCTAAAAACCCTTTTAAGAGTATTAGATTACAGAAAGAAACTTCGGTAACACCATGCTATATTTCCAACTCCGTAGACCATGGACTTAAAGTGTGTGGTGTGTGTGTGGTGTGTGGTGTGTGTGGGTGTGGGTGTGTGTGTGTGTGTGTGTGTTGTGGGTGTGTGTGTGGGGTGTGTGTGTTGTGTGTGTGTGTGTGGTGTGTGTGTGTGTGGTGCGAGGCACTTTGCCAGTGACCAACGACAGCAACAACAGGATTGGAGTGCACTCACATTGTTGTCAAATATAATCTACTACTACAACATCAATTATATGGGTCCAAAAGGGCCCACAAGCACTTGCAAGGCAGTAAGCAAGGTATATGGGTGGCGGGGACGATAAAACGAATCTTTACCGCAAATAGTATTTCAAAAACACTGAATTTATAAAAAACTATCATAATACATAGCATATTTTATTTGAAAAGTGGTGCGAAGGGGAAAAAATAGTAGATAGTGAAAAATAGTACCGTATTTTAAAATCATTTTTTTATGCAAATTATCATATACACTAAAGGTTTATTTAAGAACATAAAAAACAGATAAAAAATAAGCAATATAATGTAAAAAGGGTGTTACATTCACATACAGTAATATATACAGTTCGCATCATTAGTGTCTGAAGGGCAATATTCTACTGCAGGCACGGAGTAAGTGGCCAGTTGTTATGTCTTTGTTTGTGTAGCGTTGCCACAGCTTTTCAAGCTTGCCTGGACCTGCTTATATACTTTTCGAGTTGATCTCGATAGCTTGTTCTGGGCAGCAAGCTGGGTCTGCAGAGTGACTATCTTGGCCTCCCTGTGCAGCATTTTCGATTAGCTTGTAAAAGTTGAGGCTGTTGCTCCCTGTTGTTGATGCGGCTGGGGCCATCCTTCAACATCATTATTTGTCCGCACGGCCCTAGACCAAAAATGGCCCAGGATGCGACTGGCCACGTAGAGTTATTCGATCCAAGTTGTCCTTAAGTAATCCACCAGTGGGCTGCAGTGGAGGAGTGGCGTTGCCAGCTATGGATGTAAACATCGCTGGGATGTGCTCTCCGGGGAGGAAGGGTAGTGCAAGCAGCTGCCTGATGTATTATGCACAGCACCAGAGGTTTGGTATGGCACTTTCAAACCAAGATCCACTACCTTTCTAAAAACAGCCTGCGTCAGTGGAAAAACACATCCTGGATCTCCACATCCGGGAATACCTCACGAACAGCTGCCCACACTGCCTCCCCTCCAAAGTCAACCGAAACCTTTTGATGGAGAGAGCTGGGATGAGGTCCTTCATAGTTGACAGGACTTCCCCGTAGTCTTGACGTCCTACGGCGGGACATCATGCAAAAAGAAGAGGGACCTGCTCACACTGTCATCCGTTGTATGAAGGCGTGTATGCGAACAGTTGTGTGAATGGTTCTCTGACGAGTTTTGAATGTAGCATCTGCATACGGAATTTTGGCCTTTTGCAGTAAGTGATTTTGGTCATGCGTTTGCAAATATGAAGTGGCGAGCACCATCGATATAACGTCGGCTGACAGGAAATCTTCTGGGATGAAGGCGTCTTGAAGTTCAAATTCCAGGGTTCTTGGATGGCTGGCCTTTTCATCTGGCGATGACGGTTGGCATACCGGACTACGTTGGCCTGGCAGGGGAGGCTGGCAGGTAGTGCATCAGGCACAATCTTGCGAGCAGGCCCTCCTCAAAGATTGTGTTTGCAGGAAAAAAAAACTTGAGCAGCAGCACGCCTCTTTGTTTCTGCTATAATGTCTGCTGCTTGGTCCTGACCGGGTTTTCTGCTGGGTGTGGTGGGGCTGGGGTCCAGGAACAAAAACACCATCTGACTCGTAAATCTTGGGAAGACAGCAGAGTCCCTTGCGTCGCACACTGCACGTCCACACAGTCTTTGATGAGGAGGGATCGTTTGTCTGCTGACTTCTTTTTTATATCGATGACCCCCGGGGTCTGTCAGAATAGTTTTGCCCCGCTTGGAGGCATTAGTCACTATTTATAACTTAAATGTTCTTGGGCTCCAACATCCACGGAGGGGATAGGGCGAGGTGCAAGTGGTGTTTCCGAAAGGGGGAGGCTGGGGAAACCCCGAATGAACACTGACGTCAAAGGAGGGTCGCACCGGATGTGGGTCTCTGTGGAGTGACAGTGGATCCACTTCCATGGTTTCCGCGGAGTCTTTAGTCTGGCTTCATAATCGGTTTCCTCCGTGGTACATGTATCCGTTGGGCTGATCAGTCGTATCGACGTGCATGAAGTCTGAAAAGACGGGGACTCTCAGCCAATGGGACGACAGGCACTGTGGGTGATGAGGAGTTGAAACAGGACGATTCATCAGTCTTCTGTACTCCAATAACGAGATGCAGGTGTTGCAAAGCCTGTGCTGCCATCTACCACAGCAGTCACACTTAAAACCGTGTTCTTTAGTCCGCACCTCCTTAATACAAACGATACACGGGTTTCTTGTAAGGGAAGCGCTGCTAGAAAAACTCTTTGCTGTACGGAGGACATAAATTTCCGTTACCAATGCATTCAGCTATACTCGACCCATATATATATCGTGGCTCCACGGGTTCGATTATGGGGTTTGGAGG
>JACEEZ010025880.1:86701-104201 GCA_016584305.1 Chionoecetes opilio | reverse complement strand
GGGGGGGAAGGGGGGGGGGGGGGGGGGGGGGGGGGGGGGGAAAAAAAATTTTGGGTTTGGGTTAAAAAAAATTTTTTGGGGGGGGGTTTTTTTGGGGGGAAAAACCCCGGGGGGCAAAACCCCCCCAAACCCCCCCAATTTTTTTTTTTTTTCCCCCCCTTTTTCCCCCCCCCCCCGGGGTCCCCCTTTTTTTTAATTTTTTTTTTTTTTTTTCCCCCCTTTTTCCCAAATTTTTTTTTTTTTTTTTTTTTTGGGGGGTTTTTTTTTAATTTTTTTTCCCTCTTTTTTTTTTTTTTTTGGGGGGGGTTTTTTTTTTTTTTTTTTTCCCCCCCCTTTTCTCCCCTTCCCCCCCCTTTTTTCCCCCAAAAACCCCTTTTTTTTTCCCCCCCCCCCCGGGGATTTTGGGGGGGTCCCCAAAGGCCCCCCCAAAATTCCTTTTTCCCCCTTTTTTCCCCCCCCCTTTCCCCCCCCCCCCCCCCCCCCCCCCTTTTTTTTTTTTTTTTCCCCCCCCCTTTTTTTCCCCCCCCCCCCCCCCCCCTTTTTTTTTTTTTTCCCCCTTTTTTTTTCCCCCCCCCCCCCGGGTTTCCCCCTTTCCCCCCCCCCCCCCTTCCCCCTTCTTTTTTTTCCCCCCCCCCCCCCCCCCTTTCCCCCCCCCCCCCAAAAACCCCCCCCCCCCCCCTTTTTCCCCCTTTTTCCCCCCCCCCTTTTCCCCTCCCCCCCCCCCCCCCTTCCCCCCCCCCTTTTTTCCCCCCCCCCCCCCCCCCCCCCCCCCTTTTTTTTTTTTTTCCCCCCCCCCCCCCCCCCCCCCCGGGGGCCCTTTTTTTTTTTTTTCTCCCCCCCCCCCCCCCCTTCCCCCCCCCCCCGTTTTTTTTTCCCCCCCTCCCCCCCCCCCCCCTTTTTTTTCTCTCTCTCCCCCCCCCCCTTTTTTTTCCCCCCCCCTTTTTACCCTTTTTTTTTTACCCCCTTTTTCCCCCCCCCCTTTTTTATTTTATCCCCTTTTTTTTTTTTCCCCTATTTCTAAAAGAGATGGGTTTCCCTTTTCCCCAAATGTCTTATTTCCCCCGCTTTCCCTTGATTTCAACATCCATTACATTATTTTTAGTATCATTTTTATTATATCGTTTATTTTATCATTTTTATTAGTTCATTTTTATTTATATCATAAATTTTTAGTATCAGTATTAATTTTTAAACAGTATTTTTAGTTTCATTTTTATTTTGTATCAGTATTTTATACAGTATTATTTGTATCAGTATTATTAGTATCAGTATTATTTGTATCAGTATTATTAGTATCAGTATTATTTGTATCAGTATTATTAGTATCAGTATTATTAGTATCAGTATTATTAGTATCAGTATTATTAGTATCAGTATTATTATTCATTAAAATTTTTTTCAGTATTTTTTATCAGTATTAAATTGTACAGTATTAAATTTGTAACAGTATTATTTGTAAATATTTTAGTATTTCTATTTTTTATCAGTATTATTAGTATCAGTATTATTAGTATCAGTATTATTAGTATCAGTATTATTAGTATCAGTATTATTTGTATCAGTATTATTAGTATCAGTTTTATATCAGTATTATTTGTATCAGTATCATTAGTATCAGTATTATTAGTATCAGTATTATTAGTATCAATATTATTTGTATCAGTATTATTAGTATCAATATTATTAGTATCAGTATTATTAGTATCAGTATTATTAGTATCAGTATTATTTTATCGTATTTTTTGTATCATATTATTAGTTCATATTATTTTTTATCATAAACCCTTTGGGTCAGTATCCTTAGTATCAATTTTTTAGTATCATTTTTATTTGTATCAATTAAATTTTTAGTATCAAATATTTTTTTATCAGTATTTTTTGTATCAGTATTATTATACAATTATGTTAATAATTATTAAATATCATATTAAATTTTTATAAATATTATTATAAACAGTAAATTTTTATTTTCAGTATTTTTAGTAAACAGTTTTTTTTGTATCAGTATTATTAGTATCAATATTATTTGTATCAGTATTAAATTTGTAATCAAAATTATGTATCCTTAAATTTTTAGTATCAGTATTATTAGTATCATATTTTTTTGGGATCGTATTATTAGTATCTATTTTTTAGTATCGTATTATTAGTATCAGGATTATTTTATCGGGATCATTTGTATCAATCCTTTGTATCTATTATTAGTATCCCTATTATTAGTATCAGTAAATTTTTTGTTCATAAATTTTTTTTATCATATCATTAGTTCATATTTTAGTATCAGTATTATTATTTTCAGTATTATTGTATCGTATTTTTAGTATCATATTTTTTTTGTACAGTATTATTATATCAGTTTAGTTGTATCGTATTATTTTTTATCAGTAAATTTATATAAAGTATTATTTGTATCCGTATTATTAGTACCCGTATTTTTTTTGGGATCAGTATTAAATTTGTAAACGTATTATTAGTATTTATTTTATTTGTAACATAATTATTGTTTTCATATTATTAGATCAGTATTTTTATACAGTATTATTAGATCGTATTATTTTTATCAGTATTTTGTAGTATCTATTATTTGTATCATTAAAATTTTTTGATCAGTATCTTTAGATTTGTATTATTATATCATATTAATTTTTTAAACATATATTTGTATCAATATTAATTTGTATTTATTTTTAATTTTGTATCAATTTAAATTTGTATCAGTATTATTTGTATCAGTATTATTAGTATCAGTATTATTAGTATCAATTTTTATTAGTGTTTAGGATTATTAGTTAAACCCGTATTATTTTGTACAGTATTATTAGTAAACAGTATTTTTATTAAAAAGTATTATTTTTTATCCGTATTATTAGTATCGTATTATTTTTATCAATATTTTAGTATCTTTATTTTGGGATCAGTATTTTTTAGTTTTCATATTATTTTTTATCAGTATTATTAATCAGTATTAGTGTATCAGTTTTTATTGTACATTTTTATTAGTATCAGTATTTTTGTATCGTTCAAACAGTAAATTTGTATTATTGTATCAGTATTATTTTTTATCATATTATTTGTAAACAGTAAATTTTTAAACAAAATTTTTTTGTATCAGTATTATTATACATTAAATTTTTTGTATCAGTAAATTTTTTTGTATCAGTATTTTTTAAATATCATATTATTTGTATCAGTATTTTTTATCAAAATTATTTGTATTCAGTATTAAATTTGTATCAGTATTATTTGTAAAAGTATTTTTTGTATCATTTTTAAATTTGTATCAGTATTATTTTTTTATCCCGTATCATCAGTAAAATTTGTATTAAATTTGTATCATAAATTTTTATTTTCAGTTTATTAGTATCAGTATTTTTAGTATCATTTTTATTTGTATTGTTTATTAGTTCATATTATTGTACAGTATTATTTGTTTTCAGTATTATTATTCCTTAATTTTTTTTATCATTTTTATTAGTTCAATTTTTTATTAGATCAGTATTATTAATATCATTTTTTATTAGTACAGTATTATTTTTTATCAGTACATTAGTATCAATTATTAGTATCAAATTATTTTATCCCGTTTTTTATTTGTTCAGTATTATTAAATATCATATTTTTTGTACAGTATTATTTTGTATCGTATTATTATATCAGTAAATTTTTAGTACAGTATTAAATTTGTATCCTTATTATTTGTATTATTATCATTTGTTCAGTATTATTGTATCATATTATTTTTTATCATATCATTTTATCGTATTTTTAGTAATCAGTATTATTTTTATCATATTAATTTTTTATCAGTATCTTAGTAAACAGTATTATTTTATCATATTTTTTTGTATCAGGATCATTTGTATCAGTAAATTTTTGTATCATTTAATTTTTTATCAGTATCATCAGTGTTGTATAATTTCATGTTTTTACATTTTTTTTTTTTTTTTTGGGGCCCCCTGTCCGAAATTTTTTTCATGGTGTGTTTTTTTATATGGCAGAAAAAAGAAGAGGAAAAATACCCCCTCTGTCTTGCTCTCTTGCTACAAAAAATTTAAAAATGAAATTTTTTTATAGTGCATTTTCGGTGTCCCCTTAATGAATTTTACACATTTGAAAAATTTTTCTACTACATAATTATAAAATTTTATTTCTGTCTCCATAAGGGTTTTTAAATTTTTATGTCTGATGAATTGCCCCAGTTTTTTTTCGACTCAAAAAAGTAAGGTTTTTCATTTTTTTTGCTTTTTAAAAATTTTTTCTCGGGCCCTACCCCCGAAGAGAGAGAGAGAAGGGGAAGGGGAGAGAGAAAAGAGAGAGAGAGAGAGAGAAGAGAGAAGAGAGAAAGAGAGGGTTGAAATTACACTAACATGATATGACAGTTTTTTCTCAACTCTCCCTCTCCTTATTATATTTTTTACTATGCAATTATCATGGAAACTAGAGAGGAAATATTATTGCAAAACATTCTCCCTCTCTCTCTCTCTCTTCTCTCTCTCTTCCTCTCTCTCTCTCTCTCTCTCTCTCTCTCTTCCCCTCTCTCTCTCTCTCTGCTGACAAAGGGACCAATTGAATTACTTAAAAGAATGTTTGGTATATATAGTTTTGCATGTATTTGAAACAGTATTGAGAGAGAGAGAGAGAGAGAGAGAGAGAGAGAGAGAGAGAGAGAGAGAGAGAGAGAGAGAGAGAGAGAGAGAGAGAGAGTACTATATATGAGTACTTTTAGGATGTTTAAAATATTCTAGTGATCATAATAAGCGGCCTTTGATAGCAGCCGTGACACACACACACACACACACACACACACACACACACACACACACACACACACACACACACACACACACACCCCACACACACACACAACCCCACCACATATTATTAACTCCTCATCCCAGTATCTCCTCGCTGTAATATATCACTAGAGGGGTACGTTCCCAAGTCATTTCGAGCCCAGGAGTCTTGTGCCGTCTTGACAGTATTATAAATGACCTTGAGTCTCATGGCTTCATTGGGACGTATTCCTTCACTACTCTCTTCTCATATTCCTTCACTACTCTCTTCTCATATTCCTTCACTATTCTCTTCTCATATTCCTTCACTACTCTCTTCTCATATTCCTTCACTACTCTCTTCTCATATTCCTTCACTACTCTCTTCTCATATTCCTTCACTACTCTCTTCTCATATTCCTTCACTATTCTCTTCTCATATTCTTCACTATTTTCTTCTCAATATTCCTTCACTATCTCTTCTCATATTCCTTCACTACTCTCTTCTCATATTGCTTCACTACTCTCTTCTCATATTCCTTCACTACTCTCTTCTCATATTCCTTCACTACTCTCTTCTCATATTCCTTCACTACTCTCTTCTCATATTGCTTCACTATTCTCTTCTCATATTGCTTCACTACTCTCTTCTCATATTGCTTCACTATTCTCTTCTCATATTCCTTCATTACTCTCTTCTCATATTCCTTCACTATTCTCTTCTCATATTCCTTCACTACTCTCTTCTCATATTCCTTCACTACTCTCTTCTCATATTCCTTCACTACTCTCTTTTCATATTCCTTCACTACTCTCTTCTCATATTCCTTCACTACTCTCTTCTCATATTCCTTCACTACTTTTCTTCTCATATTCCTTCACTACTCTCTTCTCATATTCCTTCACTATTCTCTTCTCATATTCCTTCACTACTCTCTTCTCATATTCCTTCACTACTCTCTTCTCATATTCCTTCACTACTCTCTTCTCATATTCCTTCACTACTCTCTTCTCATATTCCTTCACTACTCTCTTCTCATATTCCTTCACTACTCTCTTCTCATATTCCTTCACTATTCTCTTCTCATATTCCTTCACTATTCTCTTCTCATATTCCTTCACTATTCTCTTCTCATATTCCTTCACTATTCTCTTCTCATATTCCTTCACTACTCTCTTCTCATATTCCTTCACTACTCTCTTCTCATATTCCTTCACTATTCTCTTCTCATATTCCTTCACTACTCTCTTCTCATATTCCTTCACTATTCTCTTCTCATATTCCTTCACTACTCTCTTCTCATATTCCTTCACTACTCTCTTCTCATATTCCTTCACTACTCTCTTCTCTATATTCCTTCACTATTCTCTTCTCATATTCCTTCACTACTCTCTTCTCATATTCCTTCACTACTCTCTTCTCATATTCCTTCACTACTCTCTTCTCATATTCCTTCACTACTCTCTTCTCATATTCCTTCACTACTCTCTTCTCATATTCCTTCACTACTCTCTTCTCATATTCCTTCACTATTCTCTTCTCATATTCCTTCACTACTCTCTTCTCATATTCCTTCACTACTCTCTTCTCATATTCCTTCACTACTCTCTTCTCATATTCCTTCACTATTCTCTTCTCATATTCCTTCACTACTCTCTTCTCATATTCCTTCACTACTCTCTTCTCATATTCCTTCACTAACTCTCTTCTCATATTCCTTCACTACCTTTTCTCTCTTCTCATATTCCTTCACTATTCTCTTCTCATATTCCTTCACTATTCTCTTCTCATATTCCTTCACTATTCTCTTCTCATATTCCTTCACTACTCTCTTCTCATATTCCTTCACTATTCTCTTCTCATATTCCTTCACTACTCTCTTCTCATATTCCTTCACTACTCTCTTCTCATATTCCTTCACTACTCTCTTCTCATATTCCTTCACTACTCTCTTCTCATATTCCTTCACTATTCTCTTCTCATATTCCTTCACTATTCTCTTCTCATATTCCTTCACTATTCTCTTCTCATATTCCTTCACTATTCTCTTCTCATATTCCTTCACTATTCTCTTCTCATATTCCTTCACTACTCTCTTCTCATATTCCTTCACTATTCTCTTCTCATATTCCTTCACTATTCTCTTCTCATATTCCTTCACTACTCTCTTCTCATATTCCTTCACTACTCTCTTCTCATATTCCTTCACTACTCTCTTCTCATATTGCTTCACTACTCTCTTCTCATATTGCTTCACTACTCTCTTCTCATATTCCTTCACTACTCTCTTCTCATATTCCTCACTACTCTCTTCTCATATTCCTTCACTATCTCTTCTCATATTCCTTCACTACTCTCTTCTCATATTGCTTCACTACTCTCTCTCTCATATTCCTTCACTACTCTCTTCTCATATTCCTTCACTACTCTCTTTCTCATATTCCTTCACTACTCTCTTCTCATATTCCTTCACTACTCTCTTCTCATATTCCTTTACTACTCTCTTCTCATATTCCTTCACTACTCTCTTCTCATATTCCTTCACTACTCTCTTCTCATATTCCTTTACTACTCCCCTTCTCATATTCCTTCACTACTCTCTTCTCATATTCCTTCACTACTCTCTTCTCATATTCCTTCACTACTCTCTTCTTTATATTCCTTCACTACTCTCTTCTCATATTCCTTCACTACTCTCTTCTCATATTCCTTCACTATTCTCTTCTCATATTCCTTCACTACTCTCTTCTCATATTCCTTCACTACTCTCTTCTCATATTCCTTCACTACTCTCTTCTCATATTCCTTCACTACTCTCTTCTCATATTCCTTCACTACTCTCTTCTCATATTCCTTCACTACTCTCTTCTCATATTCCTTCACTACTCTCTTCTCATATTCCTTCACTATTCTTCTTTCTTCACTACTCTCCTTCATATCCTACTTCTCTTCTCATATTCCTTCACTACTCTCTTCTCATATTCCTTCACTACTCTCTTCTCATATTCCTTCACTACTCTCTTCTCATATTCCTTCACTACTCTCTTCTCATATTCCTTCACTACTCTCTTCTCATATTCCTTCACTACTCTCTTCTCATATTCCTTCACACTCTCTTCTCATATTCCTTCACTACTCTCTTCTCATATTCCTTCACTATTCTCTTCTCATATTCCTTCACTACTCTCTTCTCATATTCCTTCACTACTCTCCTCCTCTCATGTTGTCTCCTCCTTCTCCTTTTCTGATATCCTCCTTCTCTTGTTCTCTTCTCCTTCTACTTCTCCTTCTCTCCTAATGCTTCTCCTTCTTCTTTTCTAATGTTCCCCTTCCTCTTTTTCTGATTTTCCCCTTCTCATGTTCTCTCTCTCTCTCTCTCTCTCTCTCTCGTCTTCTCTCCTCTCTCTTCTCTCTCTCTCTCTCTCTCTCTCTCTCTCTCTCTCTCTCTCTCCTTCTCTCTCTCTCTCTCTCTCTCTCTCTCTCTCTCTCTCTCTTCTCTCCTCTCTCTCTCTCTCTCTCCTCTCTCTCTCCCCTCTCTCTCTCTCCTCCTCTCTCTCTCTCTCTCTCTCTTGTGACGACAGTGTTCTTAGCTGGCTGGCTGGGTTGCGTTCGTGCGTTGATGATGCAATGCAGTGCTCAGGAGGCATTGAGGATTGAGCTTTTGTGTAATGATGCTTGAGAGAGAGAGAGGGGGGACAGGAGAAGAGAGAAAAAAGGGGGAGAGGAGAGAGGGGGAAGAGAGGGAGAGAGAGAGAGGAGAGAGAAAAGAGAGAGAGAGAGAGGAAAAGAGAAAAAAGAAAAAGAGTAAAGGGGGAGGGGGAAGAGAGAAGAGAGAGAGAAGAGGGGAGAGAGGGGAGAGAGAAGAGAGGAGAGGGGAGAGAGAGGAAGAGAGAGGGGAGGGGAGAGAGAGGTTTGTTGCCCTTATTACGACCTTCCCCACGCATCTTCACTTAAAACTTCTCCTCCTCTCTAATCTTTTCGTCCTTCTCTCGATACTAAAGGCTATAAGTAAACCATAAAAGTTGATAAAACCATTAGATAGATAACCATTAGAACCAATACACATTAAACCATTGTAAGTAAGGCTAAATAATACATGTACTTCCTTTTATTCCTCGATGCTACTCTGTTTAATATTTGCTTTTGATAATTATTAAAAGACTTCAGATAAAATAGCAGTAAGGAAGAGTTAACATTGGTACTTCAGTCAGCTTTGATCCTTAATGAAATGACAGACTTGTAAAGCAGATATGCTAATAGTAGTTTGTGTCCTTTTTTCCTTCCTTTGTTATAGTAGTTTGTCCTTTTTTCCTTTGTTACATTTTTTTTTCTTTTTTCCTTCCTTTGTTACAGTCGTTTGTCCTTTTTTCTTCCTTTGTTACAGTAGTTTGTCCTTTTTTCCTTCCTTTGTTACAGTAGTTTGTCCTTTTTTCCTTCCTTTGTTACAGTAGTTTGTCCTTTTTTCCTTCCTTTGTTCAGTTTGTTTGTCCTTTTCTTCTTTTTTTTTGTCTTTTTTTTTTATTTTTTGTTCTTTTTTCCTCTTTACAGTATTTGTCCTTTTTGTCTTCTTTGTTACAGTAGTTTGTCCTTTTTTTCTTTTATTCATCATTTGTGTTTTTTCCTTTCTTTGTTCAGTAGTTTTCCTTTTTGTATTCTTGTTACTAGTTTTTTTTTCTTTTTCCTTCCTTTGTTACAGTAGTTCTTTCCCTTTTTTAGTAGTTTGTCCTCTTTTCTTCCTTTGTCTACATATTTTCCTTTTTTCCTTCCTTTGTTACAGTAGTTTGTTCTTTTTTCCTTCCTTTGTTAAAGTAGTTTGTCCTTTTTTCCTTCCTTTGTTCCGTTATTCTGTCTATTTCTCTATTTCTTTTTCTTATATTTTATTCTTATTCTTTCTTTCTATCTATCTATCTATTCCTATCTATCTTTTCTATTCTATTCTTATTCATTTATTCTCTTTTCTTTCTTTTATTCTTCTATTCTAGTTAGTTCTACGATTCTCCTTATTCAGCTAACGTCACTCTGAAATTATGAGTTATAGTCTATTTTTTTTATTATGGTCAAAATGCAGTAAGGAAGCCACGCCCCCTGCCTCCCCTTCTATTCTACGGGGCAGCTGATTGGTGCATTCCTCGTATCATCACTACCAATCACAATATCTTCACTACTTAACAGCGCGTGACCACTGGACAGAGCAATCTTCACTACAAAGGGTGACAAAATCAAAAATCCCTTTGTAGTGAAGATTGCTCTGTCCAGTGGTCACGCCGCTGTTAAGTAGTGAAGATATTGTGATTGTAGTGATGATACGAGGAATGCACCAATCAGCTGCCCCGTAGAATAGAAGGGGAGGCAGGGGGCGTGGCTTCCTTACTGCATTTTGACCATAATAAAAAAATTAGACTATGGTCAGTTTGTGAGCAATATAAAAGTTTGCATTTACAATTAACTTCTGTACCAAATGACATATTAGTGAAGTTCATAAAGACTAAGTGTTTTTTAAGTTCCCATAATGCAGCTCTATGTATTGAAATATATAAGTAACTTTAATGTCTGGGTAAATACGATGAGAGGAAGATAGCAATAAAAGGGATTCATTTTAATACTCTTAACTTAAGCTTCTAAATGAAATTGCAAAGGATGGAATAATGAAAGAGCTTTTTGTTTGCTCATATTAAAAGCGAGGATATCCACTCATCATCATCATCATCATCATCGTCATCATCATGTCATCATCGTCGTTATTTGATGAAGGAAAAAACGATGATTCCTGTTGTTTGATTTTTTTTTTCCAGGATAAATGTTATTACGTTTTGGGAATGGAAATAAGATGGCCTTGCATTTTTTTTCTCTCTCTCTCTCTCTCCTCCTCTCTCTCTCTCTCTCTCTCTCTCTCTCTCTCTCCTCTCTCTCTCTCTCTCTCTCTCTCTCTCTCTCTCTCTCTCTCTCTCTCTCTCTCTCTCTCTCTCTCTCTCTCTCTCTCTCTCTCTCTCTCTCTCTCTCTCTCTCTCTTGTCATTTGCAAAATATAAAAAGCTGTGTTCGTTTAATGAAAGAAATATACACATAGACTTTTTCTTCTAAATTTATCATTCATAATTATACAGCCTCTTCTCTATTCTCCTCGTATGCCTTGCCTTTTATTTCTTTATATATTCATTTATCACACACACACGCACACGCACACGCACACGCACACGCACACGCACACGCACACGCACACGCACACGCACACGCACACACACTTACACACACACACTAGGAGAAGATAGGGCTATTCGCATTCCTTTCGTATACTCTCTCCCGCTATGAGAGAGGAGAGAGGAGAGAGAGAGAGAGAGAGAGAGAGGAGAGAGAGAGAGAGAGAGAGAAGAGAGAGAGAGAGAGAGAGAGAGAGAGAGAGAGAGAGAGAGAGAGAGAGAGAGAGAGAGAGAGAGAGAGAGAGAGAAAAAAGAGAAAGAGAGAGAGACCTTTGTTTACCCAGATAAAGTGCTTTCCATTCTTTCAACGTTTGATTTTACTGTAATGAGAGAGAGAGAGAGAGAGAGAGAGAGAGAGAGAGAGAGAGAGAGAGAGAGAGAGAGAGAGAGAGAGAGAGAGAGAGAGAGAGAGAGAGAGAGAGAGAGAGAGAGAGTGTGTGTAGTGATGGTTTTTCAATGCATAGATTTCATAGAGATCAGCCGCTGCACCGAAACACAAGCTGAAAAAACAGAAAATAATACAGATACCAATGCAAGAGTAACACTTTGGTCGTGACTGCCTCGCCTCGTTACGGGGTTACGGGCGAGGTGTGACGTGTTACCAAGATACACGGGAAGCTAAACCGTCACATTGTTATTGTTCTAAATTCGTGAGTTTTTTTTCGTTCTAGTTTCGTGAGCTTTTTTTAGTTCTAATTTCGTGAGCTTTTTTTCGTTCTAATTTCGTGAGTTTTTTTTCGTTTAATTTCGTGAGCCTTTTCTTCGTTCAAATTTCGTGAGGTTTTTTTCGTTCTAATTTCGTGAGCCTTTTCTTCGTTGTAATTTCATGAGCCTTTTCGTCGTTCTAATTTCGTGAGCCTTTTTTTCGTTCTAATTTCGTGAGCCTTTTCTTCGTTCTAATTTCGTGAGCCTTTTTTTCGTTCTAATTTCGTGAGCCTTTTTTTCGTTTTAATTTCGTGAGCCTTTTTTTAGTTCTAATTTCGTGAGCCTTTTCTTCGTTCTAATTTCGTGAGCCTTTTTTTAGTTCTAATTTCGTGAGCCTTTTTTTCGTTCTAATTTCGTGAGCCTTTTTTTCGTTCTAATTTCGTGAGTATTGTAATTCAAAAAATTTGGTGGTCTGTTCTTCGTCTTTTGTGTTTCTTTCGTTCTAAAAACGTGACCTTTTCTTCTTTTTTCTGATATCTTCGTTGAATTTTGTAGCCTTTTTTTCTTCTAATTTACGTAGTCCCTTTTTTTCTTATATATTTGACAACGTGAGTTTCTGTGTAGTCTTTTTTTCTTCTTAATAAAATTTCGTAGCCTTTTTTCGTTCTAATTTTAAGAGTTTGAATTGTGATGCCTTTTTTTCGATCTAATACGTAAAGGCTTTTCTGTTTTTTTGGAGCCTTTTTTTCTATATAATGAGCTTTTGAATTTCGTGAGCCTTTTTTTCTTTAATTTATTTTTAATAAAAAAAAGGGTGTTGTTGTATGCCCTTTTTTTCTTATATAATAAAAAAGTTGACTGTATGCCCTTTTTTTCTTATATAATAAAAAAGGTTGACTGTATGGCCTTTTTTTTCTTATATAATAAAAAAGGTTGACTGTATGGCCTTTTTTTTTTCTAAATTAATAAAAAAAAGTGTGTTTATGCCTTTTTTCTTCTTATTTAGTGAAGGAAAGGTTGAATCAGAATATATTTTCATCATGTATAAAAGTAATAAGGATGAATGAGAAACTTGTTCAGTGTATATTTTTCACGACACTATTTGCTAACCAAGATACAAGAATGAAAAGACTAAGTTTCTTTCGTCTATATAATTATCTATGTCAAAAAATGAAGAATGAATAATCTAAATGACCTTGTCTATCTATAATGTATAATAAAGATGAAAGGTGAAAAGTTTATCCCTCATTATTTTGTACAGCCATTATTTATGTTAGAAAAATATTAGTTGGCATTTCATAATTCCCATCGTTAATGAGAAGCAGAGTTTATCGTTTTTATAAATTCATAACAGAAGCAAGTAGCAGCGAAAAAAAACATAATTACATATCTGCCCTGTTTTTGCTATTTCATGAATAATTTAGGATGAAAATGAATATGAATAATTATGCATATGAAGCGAATGTTACACTGGAAAATAGTCATAAAATTTGATAGATAAAATTGATGGATAGAATAGATAGAAAAATATAGCAAAGAGCTAGTCCTGTTTTCAGCATCCGAATTATTTAATATTTAGTGTGTGTTATGCAAAATGAAAATGAATGAAAGAGGTTCATGCATAAAACAAACATCCTAAAAACAAACTAAATAGACTGTATCGGTGTGTGTCTGTGTGTCTGTGTGTCTGTGTATCTGTGTCCGTGTCCGTGTCCGTGTCCGTCTGTGTGTCTCTGTGTCCGTGTCCGTGTCCGTCTGTGTGTCTTCGTGTCCGTCTGTGTGTGTGTGTGTGTGTGTGTGTCTGTGCGTGTGTCTGTGTGTGCGTGTGCGCGTGCATGTGTGCATGTATGTATGTATGTATATGTGTGTGTGTGTGTGGTGTGTGTGTGTGTGTGTGTGTGTGTGTAGGTGCGCGTGTGTGCGCGTAGGCGCGCGTGTGTGCGCGTAGGCGCGCGTGTGTGCGCGTGCCCGTGTGTGTGGTGTGTGTGTGTGTGTACTGTTTAATGGATTACAAATAACGCAATTTTTTTTTTATGAAAGTAGAAAGTACACACACACACACACACACACACAACTAGATAACAGGACATAGGAATAGAGAGACAAATAAAGATATGAATCAAGATAGCTAAATAGAAAAGCTAGTATATTTAGTATATTGCAGCTTTGAACACACACACATAGAAGATTTACATAGAAAAGTAACGCGATTCACTTTTTTTCATAGATCAATAACGTTTATTCTTTATTTGAGGAAGGGAAGCAACGATGCCTATAAAAGTAGCGAGCAAGAATATCAATTGAAATAAACAAACACAAAAGGTCATAAGAAAACACGTACTCAAACACGGTGCAGGGTTCGAAACAAACAATAGTAGAAAGAAATGCAGCAGTAAAAAGCAACAAAGAGTAACACTGCAAACAGTAAGCAAATACACACAAACAAATAAACAATCAAAGAGTATTGTCTCGCCGGAACAAAAGACACGAACGTATCATACTATTCTATTGGATTTTTGAGAGAAAGAGAGAGAGAGAGAGAGAGAGAGAGAGAGAGAGAGAGAGAGAGAGAGAGAGAGAGGAGAGAGAGAGAGAGAGAGAAAGAGAGAGAGAGAGAGAGAGAGAGAGAGAGAGAGAGAGAGAGAGAGAGAGAGAGAGAGAGAGAGAGAGAGAGAGAGAGGCGCTGTGCTGCATAAAACACTTCTTTTATATTTCATCCCCTTGAAGATAAATGTATTGCACTGTTGAAGAAACTATCCAGTCGGTGGAAAGAGGATGTGAAGCTTCTCTCTCTCTCTCTCTCTCTCTCTCTCTCTCTCTCTCTCTCTCTCCTCTCTCTCCTCTCTCTCTCTCTCTCTCTCTCCTCTCTACTTCTCTTTCTCTCTCTCAGCACCTCGGGATCAGTACATTCTCTTTATGCTGTTTTTGAAGCGATCGTCTTACATTGTGTGAGAGAGAGAGAGAGAGAGAGAGAGAGAGAGAGAGAGAGAGAGAGAGAGAGAGAGAGAGAGAGAGAGAGAGAGAGAGAGAGAGAGAGAGAGAGAGAGAGAGAGAGAGAGAGAGAGAGAGAGAGAGGCTCTACGCATACAAGTATAAAGATAAAATTTACGACAGTTACATTTTATTTGGCTTCTATTGTGTATCATTATTTTGTCCATTTTGTAATTATGTATTTGTAATTAAAATAAGTTAGTGGGATAATGTCTTAGCCTTATTCTTAGGGAAGCCAAGGAGAATCAATACATATAGAGATAGATATAAAGAGATAGACATATATAGAGATAGATATAAAGTGATACATATATATAGATAGATATAAAGAGAGACATATATAGAGATAGATATAAAGAGAGACATATATAGAGATAGATATAAAGAGATACATATATAGAGATGGATATAAAGAGATACATATATAGAGATAGATATAAAGAGAGACATATATAGAGATAGATATAAAGTGATACATATATATAGATAGATATAAAGAGATACATATATAGAGATAGATATAAAGAGAGACATATATAGAGATAGATATATAGAGATACATATATAGAGGTAGATATAAAGAGATACATATATAGAGATAGATATAAAGAGATAGATATACAGAGGTAGATATAAAGAGATACATATATAGAGATAGATATAAAGAGATACATATATAGAGATAGATATAAAGAGATGCATATATAGAGATAGATATAAAGAGATGCATATATAGAGATAGATATAAAGACATACATATATAGAGATAGATATAAAGAGAGACATATATAGAGATAGATATAAAGAGATACATATATAGAGATAGATATAAAGAGATACATATAGAGATAGATATAAAGAGATACATATATAGAGATAGATATAAAGAGATAGATATATAGAGATAGATATAAAGACATACATATATAGAGATAGATATAAAGAGATGCATATATAGAGATAGATATAAAGAGATAGATATATAGAGATAGATATAAAGAGACACATATATAGAGATAGATATAAAGAGACACATATATAGAGATGGATATAAAGAGATACATATATAGAGATAGATATAAAGAGATACATATAGAGATAGATATAAAGAGATACATATATAGAGATAGATATAAAGAGATACATATAGAGATAGATATAAAGAGATACATATAGAGATAGATATAAAGAGATAGATATATAGAGATAGATATAAAGAGACACATATATAGAGATAGATATAAAGAGACACATATATAGAGATGGATATAAAGAGACACATATATAGAGATAGATATAAAGAGATACATATATAGAGATAGATATAAAGAGATGCATATATAGAGATAGATATAAAGAGATACATATATAGAGATAGATATAAAGAGATACATATAGAGATAGATATAAAGAGATACATATATAGAGATAGATATAAAGAGATAGATATATAGAGGTAGATATAAAGAGATAGATATATAGAGATCGAGTATACTATATAGTCAAGGTCACGTGTAAAAAAAAAACTAGGTCAAAATCCAGCGGGAATTAAAACCAAACAAATTACAATGAAAACTTAAGAAAATGAATCATAAAATGTTTATTACCTATGAAAATAATTGAAATAAAAAAAGGGAAAATAAAGGTAATAGATAAAAAGCATAATAATAATTGGTGAAAACGAAAGAGAATTGACGACAAAATTTGCATTACTGAAGAAAATAGTTCAGATAAACAACTGAACATAAATTCAAATAGATAAAAAAACATAATTATTTGGTGACAATCAACACACAGACACACACACATTCACATCAAAACCCATAACAGAATGAAGCAACACTATAAACAACTTACCGTAGATAACAGTAAAGTCGCCAGGAAAACTTTTTTTTTCTGTTTACAGACGTGTGGTGGCGTTACTACTTACATTTCCACATCCATGATTTCAGGAAAGTTAGAAGGGGCTATCTGGAGAGTCTGTGTCATTTTGTGTCTTCATCTGTGTCATAGTATGGCTATAAATGAACAATTTACAAAAATATCTACAAAGTGGCTACCAACAATAGTCGCCATCTAGTGTTTATTTACTAAGTGTCGTACCGCTGACGTCGTCGCCCGAAAAAAAAATGCTTAGCGAAATTTGAAACCATCTATACTTGCAGATACAAAGCATGAAACAACGCTGAAACAGAGTAGATTATACAGTCATGATATAAACTACTGTGTATCATCTTCAGTGGCACATAAAAATCAGTAGTAATGCTATAATTCGTAATATTTGGCGGCTGGCGACATGACTCCAGGTGGCGACTTTACTGTTATCTACGGTAATATAAATGTAAAGAGATAAAAAACCATACGTATTTGTTGACAATCATACACAGACACATTCACATCAAAACCCATAACATAATGAAGCAATACGATAAACAACTTAATATGAATTTAACCCCTTGAGGCCCAGAACGTAATTTCCATTGTAATATGACTATCATTAGACGAGATTTAGTGAATATAAGTAATATTGTATAGATATGACTTGTTTAGTATCCTTGTCAACTAACTTATATGGTATACTAGCCGCAAAGCCGCCCTCCGGGCGGACTTTTTGGCTAGCTCCTGCGGAGGGCTATTGGTGGGCCTTCCACCACCTGTGTTTGGTGGGCCTTCGGCCCACCAAACACACTCTCCAGATAGCCCCTTCTAACTTTCCTGAAATCATGGATGTAGAAATGTATGTATTAACGCCAACCCATTCACATCACCCCCCACCCATTCACTCACCCATTACCCATCACCCCCCAAACCCATTCACTCACCCTTTAAACCCATCACCACACACCCATTCACTCACCCATTACCCATCACCCCCAATCTTTTCCCCTCACCCAT
>JACEEZ010025880.1:61701-79201 GCA_016584305.1 Chionoecetes opilio | reverse complement strand
AACATGAAACTTCAATCTAAATTACCCTAAAATCTCTCTCTACCATAAATCTAAGACAAATGGCCCTGTATCTACCCTGTATCTACCCTGTATCTACCCTGTATCTACCCTATCTACCCTGTATCAAGCCCTGTATCTACCTCCCAACTAAGACCTATTACCTACTCCCCTCTTACCCCCATGACATCAATCTACTGTTTAATTAAGCCTTGTAACCTCCATCTACCTATCTACCTGTTCTGTCTACTCATACTCTTTACCCTCCAGCCAAACCTATTAGGCCTATGATGGATATTAGGCCCATTGGATATATTATTAAGTGTACAGGTTTTGGCTTTTCAATTACCTATTTATCCTCCTCCTCCTCCTCCTCCTCCTCCTCCTCTTCCTCCTTCCCCTCCTACTCCTTTTCCTCCTCCTACTCCTCCTCCTCCTCATCATCTCCCTCCTACTCCTCCTCCTCCTCCTCATCTCCCTCCTACTCCTCCTCCTACACCCTCCTCCTCCTCCTCCTCCTCCTCCTCCTCTTCCTACACCCTCCTCCTCCTCCTCCTACACCCTCCTCCTCCTCCTCATCTCTCTCAGGGCTCCTTCGCGGGGTTATGCCGGAGTAATTCCCTCCTTCAGGCAGGTCCTCCGCCAGACGCAGGAAATCGCTGCGTCTGCGGAGGTAATGAGCCTCAGGGAACGAGAAGGTAAAGGTGAGGGGAAATAATGCTCCTGCCAACACTTCCTAGACCTCCTCTTTTACACTCTGCCTCCTATGTATGCTATTTTTTTTTTTAGTATGTCAAGTGTCGTACCTTTACTCATGCAAGTAGTGTAGGTGATGGAATTGTTTGTGTGTGTATGCGTGTGTGTGTGGGGGGTGGGGTTGTGTGTGTGTGTGTGTGTGTGTGTGTGTGTATGTGTGTGTGTGTGGTGTGTGTGTGTGTGTGTGTGTGTGTGTGGGTGTGTGTGTGTGTGTGTGCGCGCTGCTTACTGTCCTCAAAAGATAAGTCATGATGAAACAGCGAAAAAGTGTCGGGTAATATTTGCCAATACTGCCTTTTTTTCCCTCTTATTTCTAGGTACTTTAAAGCGTGCTATTTTAAAAGAAATGTTGTAAATTGAGTTTATGATTTGATACATTCACTCATCCCCTGAAAATATAGTTCATTGTCTCCAAAAGTAAATATGTGTGAGTAAATATATAAACATTAGATCATTTTGAAATTCATTGCAACTTTCGAAACGCTCTGTCTATATATCAGTGTATGTATGTATGTGTGTGTGTGTGTGTGCATGTCTCACTCACTCACTCTCACTCTTAATTCTCTCTTCTCATCTCCCCTCTCTCTCTCTCTCTCTCTCTCTCCTCTCTTCTCTCTTCTCTCTCTCTCTCTCTCTCTCTCTCTCTCTCTCTCTCTCCTCTCTCTCTCTCTCTCTCTCTCTCTCTCTCTCTCTCTCTCTCTCTCTCTCTCCCTCCCTCCCCAGTGCCACGTTATCGCTAAATCTTCACAAAACCGAACAGATATATATAAAACACTGCACAATTACGGCAATAATATCGTTCTTTCCAATTTATATCAATCAGAGCTGTCCCTTTATCAACTCCCGCAAACTTATCTTTACCACAAGACACCTGGTAATCAGTGAATATCATATAAAAATCATATAGATAACTAATTTATTCATAGTTTTTGACGACATGAACATCTGAAGGGATATGTGAAGTGCTGAATGCTAACCTAACCTAACCTAACCTAACCTAACCTAACTTAACCTAACCTAACCTAACCTAACCTAACCTAGCCTAGCCTAACCTAGCCTAACCTAACCTAACCTAACCTAACTTAGCCTAGCCTAGCCTAGCCTAGCCTAACCTAACCTAACCTAACCTAACCTAACCTAACCTAACCTAACCTAACCTAACCTAACCTAACCTAACCTAACCTAACCTAACCTAACCTAACCTAACCTAACCTAACCTAACCTAACCTAACCTAACCTTTATAGTACTCATGCCATTTATATTTACTGAAAAGTGAAAAGAAATGTTTAAATATTTTGTGTTGTTGTGAGTGAGTTTATCTGACGTTGAATTAGCCTTCAGGTGGCAGCGAGAGAGACACTTTGTAGCCAGGCGCCCAACGAGGTAACATTTGAGCCTAAAACATTTCCCTGACGCAAAGAAACATCTAATTATTCAAGTTCCACAGGGAAGGCTTATACACAGAGAGAGAGAGAGAGAGAGAGAAAGAGAGAGTGTAAGTGAGAGAGAGAGAGAGAGAGAGAGAGAGAGAGAGTGTAAGTGAGAGAGAGAGATAGTAATTAAAACAGGTTGGAAAAAACGTCATATTACTTTTTTCTGTGTAAGATTTGAGTTTAGCACTTAAAGAAATTATAGGTGGAGTAGCCAACACACATACACACACACACACACACACACACACACACACGCACACACAGTCACACACAGTCACACACACACACACACACACACACACACCACACACACACACACACACACACACACACACACACACACACACACACACACACACACACACACACACACACACCACACACACACACACACACACAACACACACACACACACACACACACACACACACACACACCACACCAACACACACACACGCACACGCACACACACACACACACACACACGCACGCACTTTGCAAATCGTGCACACCAAAGTAAAAATAGTCAAACACACGCTGCATGATTCTTTGAACCGAGTTCGCCGTGCTGGGAAATCTTGTGACGACTCTATCAGAAGGTTCTTAAAGGAGAAGACGCCGAGGTAGAGCGCCGGCAGGTACGGCAGGTATTGTAGTTTTCAGGAATAGTATGTGGTGCGTGGATGTCTCTAGCCAATCACCGTTGTCTTAGCTCGTGACGTCACATGGGGGTGGAGCTTAAGTGATCGCTGGGTTATAACTTGTGTTTTATCGAACATCATTTAAAAAATCTAGGCTAGGTTAGGTTGGGTTAGCTTAGGTTAGTTTAGTTTAGTTTAGGTTAGGTCGGGTTAAATTACACAATTTAATAGGTTTAATCTTGAATAATACAGTTTATAGCCCAGTGATCACGTAGGTTCCACCTTTAATGTGACGTCACGAGCTTGGACATCGGTGATTGGCTCGCCATCCCCACACCACATACTATTCCAGAGCACGGCAATATGCGTACGGGCACGACCACAGGTACAGAGCACGGCATAACTAAATACAAAGGTGCCGCTGACAACAAACATACGTACGCGAACGCTTAAAATATAAATAAAATTGTATTGTTTTTTTCACGTTTATTCAGGTGTCTTTTGTGTGTGACTTTGAAACATTGGTTCATTTTTTACTTTTTGACATGTAATTTGACTCTGGGATACTTTGACAAATGCAGAAATTGCTGTATAATAATATATTATACATATATAATATACATTATAATATATAATTATATGATACTTAAATTTTTCTTTCTCGCCCATTGAAAGGTGTTACAAAATGACATTGTGTTGGCTTTTTCGGCTGGTAATACCATGAATCACAATGACAGTAACGATAATTACACTTGAAAGTCACCATTTACTGTCTTCCCTAAAATTTACATACCAAGTTTTACATACCATTTAAAGTTACAAACACCGGGATTTCAACTATTTCTAGGAATTTATGTCATTCTCTCGTAGTGAAGTAATCGCAACCTACACTTACAGTCCTAACATTGACGTGTAAAAGAATGCATTGGAAACCCTGCCTCCCACGTCACTCAAAGGACTGTAATCAAAATGACGCTACTAGCACAAAATAACGATACTTACCTTCCTTGCCCTACAGTAGAATTTCGAATCATAAAATTTGCAAACGATTATTTTTAGTTTTAGAAATCACTTTAGTAACATTGTAAATATACGTAAAGTGATGATGATTTTAATGCTATAAGAGCCACCATAACTACCAGTACCTTAAAAAATAATGGTTAAAATACTTGTAAAAAGGCTTGTAAAATTAATGTAAAAATACTTGGAAAAAATACTTGTGAAAATTCTTGCAATGCTTCAAAAATGCTTGTATATATCTCACTCAAGAAATAATTGTAAAAATACTTAATTGTAATACTTTTGAAAATACTTGTAAATATCATGTTCAAGAAATATCACTTTTATTTTATTTTATTGTCCATTTCACATCATTTGTTTCACTAGTAGACTGTCCTTAAAAAATTCCCCCGACCCCTTCACGCCACTGACTATGTGAGTGACGTTCGTTGCCTCCGTGAACCTCGGTCACGTTAAAGGCGACAACGTGGTAGACGACGCTTAAAGAAGGACTAAAAAATATATTGTTAGATAGATAAAAGGCTACGTGTTGTGGTGGTGTTTCTGTTACTTGTATACTTACCACTTCTACTGCTACTTCTACTACTACTTCAACTACTACTACGTACTTCAACTACTACTACGTACTTCAATTACTACTATTTCAACTACTACTATTTCAACTACTACTACTTCCATTACTACTCCTTACTATACTATATATACTAAGCACTATGACTATACTACTGACACCTCCTTCCTCCTCCTCCTCCTCCTCCTGTACCAGTGTGAAATATACATTATAATATGAAGAGAATGTGTAGAAATTGTACCCAAACTCGTCCATTAAAATATATGAGGGTGATTAGGAGATGTGGAGCGAGGAGAGGATTAAGGAGTAGAGGGAGGAGTGAGGGAGGAGGAGGGAGGAGGAGGAGGAGGAGGAGGAGGAGGAGGAGGAGGAGGAGGAGGAGGAGGAGGAGGAGGAGAAGAGGAGGAGGAGGAGGAGGAGGAGGAGGAGAGGAGGAGGAGGAGGAGGGAGGAGGAGGAGGAGGAAGAGGAAGATACATAGGATTACATAGGATTACATAGGGTTACATAGGATTACATAGGGTTACATAGGATTACATAGGATTACATAGGAGTAACAGACACCAGGAGACCTATTGGTCCATAACGAGGGTATCTGCTGAACTACATACTACTAACTATCAACTACTTGTAAGAAAACAGTTGGAAAATGATACCATGTCCCTAAAGAGGATAGGAACATGAAGTTTCATAGTGCAGAATATAGGATATGAAAAATACTAACTAAACTACCACTACCACTACAACTAATCGATACGGGGGACTAGATACGAATTCGCACTATCAATACCCATTTACATTACAGTGCGCGTCAAGTCTGTTTTTGAATGTAGTTATTGTGCTGGCTCCGACAACATTTGCTGGTAACTTGTTCCATCGATCAACGACTCTAACATTGAAATCATTTTTACGGAGATCGGTGATGCAACGTTGACCGTTTAGTTTTAAACCATTATTTCTTGTTGTCACTTGAGTTGAAAGCTCGAATAGGTTCTCTTGATTAATGACATCAAAACCTTTTAGGATTTAAAGGTTTCTATCAAGTCCCCACGGATTCTACGATCCTTTAAGGAAAACATATTAAGTTTCCCCAGTCTCTCTTCATAAGATGAATTTCGCAGAGATGGAATTTGTTTGGTTGCTCTTCTTTGCACTGATTCCAATTTGGCTTGATCTTTTACGAAACAGGGCGACCAGAATTGAACGGCATATTCCAAGTGCGGCCTAACCAAGGACGTGTATAATTGTGTCATTACTTTCGGAGTTTTATGTTCAAAGTTACGTTTAATAAAGCCCAACATCATATTTGCCTTTTTACTGGCTGCTAGGCAATGCGAACTGGTTTTCAGATCATTACTGATGATGACACCTAAATCCTTTTCCTGCTGTACTTCAGTTAACGATTTATTTTGCATTTGATAGTTATATTTGAGGTTATCGTTGCCTATATGCATTACTTTACATTTATCGGAATTGAATTTTAATAGCCATTTATTACTCCAATCTGATAGTTTGTCGATCAATTTGTATGAGTTCGCAGTTTTCTCTAGTATATGCTTTACCACCTAATTTGGTGTCATCTGCAAATTTTGATATTTTAGATACAAGTCCGCAGTCCAGATCGTTGA
The DNA here is from genome assembly GCA_016584305.1 of Chionoecetes opilio. NCBI lineage: Eukaryota > Metazoa > Arthropoda > Malacostraca > Decapoda > Majidae > Chionoecetes > Chionoecetes opilio. The sequence goes on along the minus strand of JACEEZ010025880.1, from coordinate 73,155 downwards.
TATATATCAGAAAAAGAGTAGGACCCAAGACCGAGCCCTGAGGCACTCCACTAGTGACATCTAACCAATCAGATGCCTCACCATTTATAACTACCCGTTGTTTACGATTTGAAAGCCAATCGCCAATCCATGAACATAATTGCTCTCCTATGCCATGTGCCCTTAGCTTGGTCAACAGTCGCTTATGTGGAACTGTATCGAAGGCTTTCTAAAAATCAAGGTATATTACATCCGAGGGAATTTTTGCGTCCCAGTTTGAATAAATGACATTAAAAATATCCAGTAGGTTTGTTAAGCAGGATATCTTATTTCGAAATCCATGCTGGGAGTTTAGTATTGAGTTATTTTCATCGAGAAAAGACACTATTTTATCCCGCAATATTTTCTCAAATAGTTTAACAATCACGGACGTTAGACTAATTGGGCGATAATTACTTGCGAGGCTCTTACTCCCTTTCTTGAATATCGGTGTAACATTAGCTAATTTCCACATACTAGGAACATTTTTTTCATTTAGCGATTTATTGAAAATAATCTTTAATGGGAGCGAAAGTTGACTGTGACATTCGCGAAGTAGTCGCGGCGAGATTGAGGAAGAGGAGGAAGAGGAGGAAGAGGAGGAAGAGGAGGAAGAGGAGGAGGAGGAGGAGGAGGAGGAGGAGGGTTGCGTCTAGGTGTTGGTTAATATGCAAATTCGTGCAAATGTATCCGATGAAGCTAATCATATTCCGAGCAGCCATAGATCGAACGACAGCTCGTCAGTGTTGCTTGTTGTGTTTCTTGTGCCTGGATGGGGACACAGCCTCTCCTCACACAACAAATACCTTACGTTAACCCCTTCACGTCCCAGATCTTTCCTTTGCTATATAAAATTCGTCTGTTAGCCAGAAAAGTACGAAAACTAACTATATATACCAAATATACCAATATATATAAACTAATATACCAAATTAGTTAGTTGAAGAGGGTAGTAAACAGGTCATATCTATAAAATATTGCTGATATTCACTAAAAATCATCTAATGGTGGTCAAATTACAATGGAAATTACGTTCCGGGCCTCAAGGGGTTAAGCATGTTTTTGTTATTTCCGAAAGCATTTAAAACAAGCGGATAGGCTATTACAGTTATCTCTCATTATCTCTCAAAGACTATGAATCCATTTATATTTAGTACTGAAAAGTGAATAGAAATGTTTAAATAGTTAGTGTTGTTGTGAGTGAGTTTAAGACTTGACTTGAATCTCTCATTAGCTCTCAGCAGGGTATAAATGTAAATATAATAAAAAAACAAAAAAAAAAACAATAAGTAATACTAATAAAAGGTTTTGTTCCTCTCATAATACGTCAAAATAGAAGAGGTTTTGACCGCAATTAGTTTTTATTTGTATTCCCTTTGATATAGAAAGAAAACTTGTAATGTGTTTTGAAGCTTAACTTAGGTTCCCTTTCAAAACAAGGAGAGACGTGGCTGGGAAACTATAAACAGACACATGTATTATCCTCCTCCTCCTCCTCCTCCTCCTCCTCCTCCTCCTCCTCCTCCTCCTCCTGCTCTTCCTCCTCCTCCTCCTCTTCCTCCTCTTCCTCTTCCTCTTCCTCCTCCTCTTCCTCTTCCTCTTCCTCCTCCTCCTCCTCCTCCTCCTCATTATGACGTTGATAATATTAAAGGGAGTGTTCGCATGCGCAGGTACATAAGGAAGGAGAGTCTTGTGTTCTTACCTTGAGAAACACATAATATAACAAGAAAGTTGACTCATAAGGATCCTCACTATTTTTTTCTTACGAGTATTAACACTACAGTCTTCTTAATAATTAGAATCATTTAATTTTCGTCTGTTTCCTTGTTTTTATCATTAAAGGAATGGAAATAATGAGCGTCCTTTCTCTCTCTTTTTCTATTTTTTTTCTTCATATTATCTTTCTTTCTCTACTCAGACGGGAGTGTGTTGCCACGGGTGAAAAATGGAATTGAATTTTCATCTCTTTGCACTTTTCTTTTGGTTGCTCTCTCTCTCTCTCTCTCTCTCTCTCTCTCTCTCTCTCTCTCTCTCTCTCTCTCTCTCTCTCTCTCTCTCTCTCTCTCTCTCTCTCTCTCTCTCTCTCTCTCTCTCTCTCTCTCTCTCTCTCTCTCTCTCTCTCTCTCTCTCTCTCTCTCTCTCTCATTCTCTTTCACTAATTTCATTATCTTTCTCTCACTCTTTCTCTTGGTCTCCTTATCTTTCTCTCTCTCTTTCTCTTTTTCTTTAAGTTCTCATTCTCTGGCTCTCTCGCTCACCCCACACACACACACACACACACACACACACACACACACACACACACACACACACACACACACACACACACACACACACACACACACACACACACACACACACACACACACACACACAACACACACACACACACACAACCCCCCCTCTCCCACACACACACACACACATCTTCAATTAAGCCCAGCCATCCATCGCGTCCACTCTCCACCTGCCACATCCACACAATACACGAGCCCCTGAAAGGCTAAAGATAATCCCTCCGTTACCTGCCGCGGCCTCGCATCCCCGCACGCCTCCGCATCTCCCTTTAGATCCCCTCAGACGGCGGGGCATGACAGGCGACCCTCAAGCCTCGCCCCACGTCATGATTTCACACGTCCAGGAACGACCGGGTTTCATTAGTCAGGCATTCACGGGTAGCACAAAGGCGTCCGTTTCGACGTGCATGTTGAGGGAGGGTCTTTGCCTGATGGCGACTCAGGAGGAGGAGGAGGAGGAGGAGGAGGAGGAGGAGGAGGAGGAGAGGAATGGTAGGTAACGAGGGAGGAAGGAGGATGGAAGACGCGAACTGAGAGACCGACTGACTAAATGGATTCCGAGGAGAGATTTTTTTCCTCGTGGATATCTCATTTGGTTCTTTCTCGCATTCGTGATTTTTTCTTTTTTAGTTCGATGGAGGAACGTTCGAGAGATAAGAATTTGTGTAATTCTTACGTCCTTTTGTAGAGCTATTCTAAATTAGATATTTGTATTACTACTATCGGCTTAAGGACAGTTTATAATATTTTTCTGGAAAGTCACTTAAGGACAGTTTATAATTTTTTTCTGGAAAGTCACTTAAGGACAGTTTATAATTTTGCTGGAAAGTCACTTAAGGACAGTTTAATTTTTTTTCTTCTGGAAAGTCACTTAAGGCAGTTTATAATTTTTTCTGGAAAGTCGCTTAAGGGTATTTTATAATTTTTTTCTGGAAAGTCGCCTAAGGACAGTTAAAAAAAATCTGGAAAGTCACTTAAGGACAGTTTATATATTTTTTCTGGGTCACCTAAACTGGCAGTCTGGGTGGAGTCGCCTGAGGTCTCCAGCTGTTTACATATTTATGTTAAAATTGTTTCAATACGTGTAAATCTCTTTTCCGATGCCTTTTACAAATATCACAAAAGTTAAGCTCAATCATTTTCAATATGTAGCAATAGAGCATTCCTAAGCTGCCCAACTAGATGCCAGTTTAAGACTATAGTATGCACTTTTTACCCTTGTCAATATTGTACTCGAGCATAGATCCGAATATTCCCTTTTAAACAGTGGTAATTGAGTAGAATGTAAGAAGAATCAATGCAGAAATATGACATCATGAGTCTTTCTGCTCCATAGCGTAATAAGTCCCTCTCATTCTGATCAGTGTGTATCGATGACTCTAGGATACTGACCACACGCCAACCCAACTCTCCTTGACTCTAAACTTCACCCTATAGCAGCCTTAACTCGCCTTGACTCTAAACTTCACCCTATACCAGCCTTAACTCGCCTTGACTCTAAACTTCACCCTACAGCAGCCTTAACTTTCCTTGACTCTAAACTTCACCCTATAGCAGCCTTAACTCTCCTTGACTAAACTTCACCCTACAGCAGCCTTAACTCTCCTTGACTCTAAACTTCACCCTACAGCAGCCTTAACTCTCCTTGACTAAACTTCACCCTACAGCAGCCTTAACTCTCCTTGACTAAACTTCACCCTATAGCAGCCTTAACTTCCTTGACTAAACTTCACCCTATAGCAGCCTTAACTCTCCTTGACTAAACTTCACCCTATAGCAGCCTTAACTCGCCTTTACTCTAAACTTCACCCTATAGCAGCCTTAACTCTCCTTGACTCTAAACTTCACCCTACAGCAGCCTTAACTCTCCTTGACTCTAAACTTCACCCTACAGCAGCCTTAACTCTATTGACTCTAAACTTCACCCTACAGCAGCCTTAACTCTCCTTGGGCTAAACTTCACCCTACAGCAGCCTTAACTCTCCTTGACTAAACTTCACCCTATAGCAGCCTTAACTCTCCTTGACTAAACTTCACCCTATAGCAGCCTTAACTCTCCTTGACTAAACTTCACCCTATAGCAGCCTTAACTCTCCTTGACTAAACTTCACCCTACGCAGCACTTAACTGTCCTTGACTAGACTTCACCCTACGCACCTTAACTGTCCTTGACTAAACTTACACCCTACAGCAGCCTTAACTCTCCGATAAACTTCACCCTCACAGCCTTAACTGTCCTTGACTAAACTTCACCCTACAGCAGCCTTAACTGTCCTTGACTAATTCACCCTACAGCAGCCTTAACTCTCCTTGACTAAACTTCACCCTCAGACCTTCCATCTCCTTGACTAACTCCCCTATAGCAGCCTTAACTTCCTTGACTAAACTTCATTCCTACAGCAGCCTTAACTCTCCTTGACTAAGCTTCACCCTATAGCAGCCATAACTGTCCTTGATTAAACTTCACCCTACAGCAGCCATAACTGTCCTTGATTAAACTTCACCCTACAGCAGCCATAACTGTCCTTGATTAAACTTCACCCTACAGCAGCCTTAACTCTCCTTGACTAAACTTCACCCTATAGCAGCCTTAACTCTCCTTGATTAAACTTCACCGTATAGCAGCCTTAACTCTCCTTGACTAAACTTCACCCTACAGCAGCCTTAACTCTCCTTGACTAAACTTCATCCTACAGCAGCCTTAACTCTCCTTGACTAAACTTCACCCTATAGCAGCCTTAACTCTCCTTGATTAAACTTCACCCTACAGCAGCCATAACTGTCCTTGATTAAACTTCACCCTATAGCAGCCTTAACTCTCCTTGACTAAACTTCATCCTACAGCAGCCTTAACTCTCCTTGACTAAGCTTCACCCTATAGCAGCCATAACTGTCCTTGATTAAACTTCACCCTACAGCAGCCATAACTGTCCTTGATTAACTTCACCCTTTCAGCAGCCTTAACCTCTCCTTGACTAAACTTCATTCTACAGCAGCCTTAACTCTCCTTGATTAAACTTCACCCTACAGCAGCCATAACTCTCCTTGATTAAACTTCACCCTACAGCAGCCTTAACTCTCCTTGATTAAACTTCACCCTACAGCAGCCATAACTGTCCTTGATTAAACTTCACCCTACAGCAGCCTTAACTCTCCTTGATTAAACTTCACCCTACAGCAGCCTTAACTCTCCTTGATTAAACTTCACCCTACAGCAGCCATAACTGTCCTTGATTAAACTTCACCCTACAGCAGCCATAACTGTCCTTGATTAAACTTCACCCTACAGCAGCCTTAACTCTCCTTGCCTCTGCATATTCCTTCCCGCCGCAACACCTACCCCCTCTCCAACCTTCCGTACTAACCCCTAACCCTACTCGACCCTCCATACCTACTGCTCCAATCCTTTCCGTTCCTCTAGCCTCAACCTCACCGTAACCTCGCTAGAAAAGGTCATTGTGTAATCGCCACTGTAACCTCCCTCCCACAAAAGATACCAATAATACAGCATTAATAATAGTAAGTATTTAGCGTAGATCACTTATATTAATCTTAAATTTTACAAACAGACAAAAAATGATAAGACAGTGTTGAGTGAACCCCCCCCCCCCCTTTAAAAGGTAGGAAGGTGTTCAGTCTAAGGTAAGGAATGACCATTATGTAACATTATTATCATAATGTGAACACATTCACATGATGATACCCATGGGCAAAGCAGCATCATAAACACTGAAGGTGACATGTACAAAAACCGGATACTAAATCATACTATTATTATTGACGCTAAAAAAACAGCTAATTACAGATACTGGACCGGCAATATATCACGTACTATACAGGTGCTTAGGCGTAATACTACAAAAGGAGTCTCGTGTATACAATAATAGAAATGACAGTATTGATAGGCAGCTAGAGAGAAATCCCCAGAGCGGCCTCCGTCCAGTGGCTTGACACAGACGTTTCTCCCCAATTTTCTCTCACCCGCCGTTAACTATCAAGTAGCGAAACAATGACAGCGTCACAGATTGACACGCCGCCGTGACGCATAGCCAAATTTGTGAAGCTCCTTTGCCCTGTTGGTCCCTGTACTGAAGGATTGAGTGGTGGTGGTGTGGTGTTTATATACGTATATATTTCTTTTTTCGAGCACATTACATACCTTCATATATAGACTAAGTAGGAGCTAAAAAAAAATTAAAAAACTTTAAAATATATAATAAATAAAAGAAAGCACTCACTACCATGCATGACCGACATACAATAAGTGTCCCTCACATAATCATGGAATCGAACATCAATTTCAGCCCAAAAAGACGTGCTGATTTCCGCTTTTGAGAAAACCGTAAATTCGTAAAAGGAGGAGCAAGAAAAAGTGATAAAAGGAAGGCAGACTGTCGCTGAGTCTTCATGTAAATCGGATAAAAAACGATGACGCGGTATGAGCCTTGCTGTGTATGGCTGGAAGGTGAGTGAAAAGTTACGGCAATGTGATAAATGTGTGCGTGGCTCGGTATTGGTATGAAGGGAAGGAAGCAAATATGTAGTGAAATGTGTAAAGGTCCCCGGTGATTGCAGGGGGGGGAGAGAGAGAAGAGAGAGGAGAGAGAGAGAAGAATGAGAGAAGGGAGAGAGACGAGAGAGAGAGAGAGAGAGAGCGAGAGAGAGAAGAGAGCTGAGAGAATGAAAGAGACTAGAGAGCTCCTCTCTCTACTCTCATCTCTCTCTCTATTCTCTCTCTCTCTCTCTCTCTCTATCTCTCTCTCTCTTCTGCTATTCTTCTCCTTCACACTCTCGCTCTCTCTATCTCTATCTATCTACTCTCTCTATCGCTCTGCTCTCTTCTACCTCTCTATCTCTTCTCTCTTCTCTCTATCTCTTCTCTCTCATCTTCTTCTCTCTCTCTAGCGATATCGTAGATAGCTCTGGTTGTACGGTCTTTACCCCCCATTTTAGGACAAGCATTAGTACGCAGCTTTTGTGTCCACTATGCCAAATCGCGCAACATTTTGTGTGTCCTGTTTCTCCTTTAAGTGTTTTGTGAAGACTGAAAATATTTTTGGATACCAAGTGCAAATAATAGCATGGGCTGACACATACTGTAACCGAATTCATTGATTGAATGCAAAAACATGATTAGTTAATATATCTGTCTATATATACAGAACAAACATCTTTCTCTCCTCTCTCTCTTTGTGTTTGTGTGTGTTTGTGGTGGTGTGTGTGTGTGGTGTGTGTGTGTGTGTTTTTGTGTGTGTGTGTGTTGTGTGTGCGATACGTGTCTGCTTAGTGTTTCCCCCTTTCTCCGGTGCTTCTGCATTCTCCTCGGGAGCGTGGTGGCAGGACGACTTGAACAACGCCTTGAGGGTGTCTGAGGCCCTGCAGGCCTGGGAGGACATGGGCCTCCACGCCACTGCTGCCTGGCAGGCCACGGTGCTCTCCTGGCTCACCTGTTGGTGGCTGGGCCCTCTGTGTCCCGCCCCGCCTCAGGAGCTCCTGGAGGGCCTGCGCGTCGCTGTTCGGGGCGAGACTGGTGTAACCTGCTGGCGAGCTCCTGCAGGACAAGCAGCTCCTTTGGTGTCTGCCTGCAGGAGGCAAAATGGTCAAGACTCAAGATGAACACGCGGGTTCACGACAAAACTCACCTGCGTTGGCGGTTGTGTTTCGTGGTGAGTTTTGTGTTTTGGCTGTGCGGTGTTGTTCAGCTCTTTTCTTGCGCAAAACCAGACACTGAACCCCACTCGGTCCTGGCGACTCTGTAGGTTACAGATACTATCCAGAGCAGACACAAAACAGTTCTGAGTGATGAGTCAAAAAAAAAGATATGGGGCAGAGACGGAAAAAGTTGAACAACTGTGGATAAACTACTTCAGACAAGCAAGGACATCCAGTGAAAAAGTTATTGATGTGAGAAAACTGACTGCCTGGAAGTTGACGAAAAGGGTCAGAAAAACGCCGATTATTCTGATTAGATTATTCAGGTATCCGTGCGATCAGACCTTCTGTGGAGGATACAGAAGTGTCGCCGCCACGTACATTGCGCCGTGCGGGGAGGTGAAGGAGGACTCTGAGAACCCCGTCGAAGATTCGCGTAAAGAGGAAGAGGGCACTGGAACGACAAGTCCGGCGAGTGCTGAACCGTCCGGCAAAACAGGATTGCCGGAAGGAGTAACGTCGCAGGAATCACCGAAGGAAGTGGCAAGAAAGAAGTCAGCAAGGGTGGGAGCGCGCGTCGCCGCCTGCAAGAAGTCGTGTCAATCAGAAGCGTGAAGCAGCCTCAAGGGAGGATTCCCGCGAGAAGGTCCGGCAATCGTGGCGGGAATTGGTAATCGTGGCAATCGTGGCGGGAAGAGTGGTGCAATGTGTTGTGGCCCGTGCCGCCGGGCAGACGGCAGCACGTCATCGGGCCTCGGGGGGGACGCTGTCACAAACTGCGGAAGGAGTTCCCCAACCGTGCGCGTGACGGTGCCCCTGGCCCAGATCGCAGCGCCAAGCACGTCAGCCTCGAGGGCCCCGAGAGTGAGGTGGCCGCCGCCGCCAAGGACATCACCGCCGTCTGGAGGTCATCGAGGCAACATTTGCGTGAGGCCACCGAGCGCCGCAAAGAGTAACCGAGTCAAAGTGGTGGTGATGTGGCACACGACAGTGCGGCGCCACGTGGTAGGCCCCGGGGCGAGGAGCTCCTCAGCCTTGCCTCAGAAGTACCCCAGCGTGAGGGTATTGGTGCCCCCCGCCACAACACTCACTTCCCGCAACGTGAGAATCGTGGGGCCCGCCCCGCCGAGTTGGCCGCTGTCGAGGCCTACCTTAAGGCCCGCCTTGCAGCGACGGACGGCGGCGACAGTTCTGAAGGACGCAGAAGACAACACGACACTATCGCAAGGCGGGCGGCCAATGAGTAGTGGTTTTTTCCCCCATTGATCACTTCATGAATGAATAGCTTACGTTTCTCAGAATGGATTTGTCCACAATCATTTCTTCCTTTTCTTTCATCCTTTGTACCTCCACATTTCAGTTTTTTGTTGTGTACGTCTTGAAATATATCATTTTGTTTAATATAATTAAGATATCAGAATTGTTTTTCTCTTCTACAATTTTGTTGTAACTTTTTCCCAACCAAGGTTTTTCCTCTCCTTCGCATGTTTTTTAGCTCATTGTATTCGCGAAGACATAAAGATTCCTGCATCGGATCGCGGCACCCACAGCTGATTAAAAGATAACCGCATTCAATACATTTTTGCCGAATTTTAGTGAAGTTTTTTTTGTAAATTGAATAAGTACTTATGTGGGTGGTATATTAACAAGTAAGGGTTGTGTAGCGTGTCGTGTATCGTGTGTGAATTACCATTGCAACCCCACTCCATTCAAGGGAGAAATGTTGATCTTTTGTGCGGATAGGACAGTGAGTGACAGGTGATGCAGGAGCGGCGAGGCTTACCATCATCTTATATCCCAAGGCACGCGAACCGGCTGATTACAGGCGCCGTGCTTAATCCCCGACGCGGCTGCCCTTTTAGTGCAGGTATTGTTGACCCTTCAAGTGTTCACAATTACCTGACACCTGCCGCTCCCTGGTGTGTTCCGTGCTTGCTTGGGTGCTTAGTGATGACTGGTGGTGATGGTGTTTGTGATGGTGATAGTGGTGTGGTGGTGTTGATGTGGTGTAGTGATGCTGATGATGGTGGTGATTGGGTGTGGTGATGAGTTGGGTGATAGTGTTGGTAGCGTGATTGTATACAGCACTTGAGGCCCCGCTAAGAATACCACCCATAATATTTCGTGCCACTACTGTGCCGTTCAGTATATTTACGGTTTACCTTTGAGCCGTAACTTTTGTTTTTTATTGTTGTCCACTGAGGGGGGGGGGGGGGGGTCAGCTTACACAAAAATACTCCTGCGTGACAGAACAGACATATTATTTTTGATTATTTATTTGGATGTAGGGCTATGGCATTCACTTAGGCCACGTATATTAAATGAAAGAGAAAAGTCACAGTGTAGCTGCTCTTATTATTCCACCAAGGAGACATAACCGAACCCTAACCTTCTTTTCCCATTTCTCTTTTAAATTTTTTCTATTTTTTTTTTCCTTTTTAACAAAAATAAACCATACTAAGTTCCTAATAGTCACGTGCCCTAACCCCTGAAACATACACTCTATTACATCACACACACACACACACACACCACCGCGCACGCACACACACACACACACACACACACACACACAACACACACCACACACACACAACACACACACACACACCCCAGCACACACACACACACACACACACACACAACACACCACACACCCACACACACACAAACACACACCACAAGCACACACACACACACACCACAACGACGAACACACACACACAACACACACACACACACACCACACACATACCACACCACCACACACACACACACACACCCACACACACACACACCACACACACACACCACACACATACACACACACACACACACACACACACACACACACACACACACACACACAACACACACACACACACACACACACACACACACACACACACACACACACACACACACACACACACACACACACACACACACACACCACACAATCACACGAGCACACCACACACACACACACAACACACACACACACACACACACACACAGCACACACACACACCCATAACACACACCCACACACACACCCACACACACACACACACACACACACACACACACACACACACACACACACACACACCACCACACACACACACACACAACACACACACACACACACACAACACACACACACACACACACACACACAGACACACACACACACACACACAAAACACACACACACACACACACCACCACACACACCCACACACACCACACACACACACACACACACACACACACACACACCACACACACACACAACACACACAGACACACACCAACACACACACACACACACACACACCACACACACACACCACAACACACCAACACACACACACACAACCACCCACACACACATCACACACCACCCATATATATAATATATTGGGTCAACACGTACTCCCCCCCTAACAGAACAAAAAAATCCATCCCACTTTTCGTCTCCCCC
>JACEEZ010025880.1:52500-61676 GCA_016584305.1 Chionoecetes opilio | reverse complement strand
GTGGTGCGACGGGCGATCATTTGTGGTGTCCATGGTGGGGAGGGATAAGTATTGGCGCGAGGATGATGGTATGATACTAGGGATGGGGGTGGCATAGTGCGTGTAGAAGAGGGTGATACTAGTGTAGAAGCAATTGCTAAAACAGATGTTGGTACTAAGTGTGTTGGTGGTGAGAGATGAGATTATTAGATATTTTAGTAAGTGGTGGTGTTGGTGGGGTGGTGGACAGTTTTTTGGCAGTGATGGCTTGCGGGAGAGAGTAAGAGTAAGGAACTGAGATGCTGAGGTGAGGAAAGTGGGAGCGAACCAAAAGTAATGGCTTTGTGTTTTACCCCACCTCCCAGTACCCCCCCCCCGACCCCCCTGACTCTCTCTCTCTCTCTCTCATCCTCTCTCTCTCTCTCCTCTCTTCTCGTCGTCTCTCCCGCCTCTCGACTTCTCCCCCCCCCCCCCTCGTCTCCTCTCTCTCTCTCTCTCTCTCCCTCTCTCTCTCTCTCTCTCTCTCTCTCTCTCTCTCTCAACAACTTCTCTCTCCTCTCATTCTACATCTCGTCTTCTCATCTCTCTCCGTCATCCTCTCTCATCTTCCTCTCCAGTCTCAACTTCCTCTCTCTCATCGATCTCTCTCCTCATCGGTTGTCCTCTCATCCTCTCTCTCTCTCCCTCTCTCCCTCTCTCTCTCATCTCTTCGCCCCCCTAATCTCCTCACTCATCTTCTCTTCTCCTCTCTTCTCGTCTCTCTCTCTCGTCACGTCTCATCACCGCCCATTACACGGCTCCTTTTGCAGTTTTCCTTCTGCATTAACTACTCGCCTCACTCTCCGTCCCTTTCCGTCTTACACACCGACACCTTACTTCCACCACCTACATCACCACCCACCCACGCCACACACCCACTATACGGTCCTTGTCACCCTCTCACTCCACCTATCACCTATCCCAAAGCCTGCATGCACTCACACACTCTCTCTTCTTACCCCACCATCCACCGTAACTCCCGCTATTACATTTCTAAACAAATTCACCCGCACACAAAAACAGCACTTAAGAGGCCTGAGACGCCATCATCCATCACACCAAAGCTGGGAGCGTACCGCACCGTCCGAGGGTCGCCTTTAAAAAGTGTCCCTTGCAGGCTATACCGCTGCCGCCCACTGTCTCCCGGACTCCGGACGCCCGGCAACCCTCTACTGATATCTATTGCTTGCGTTGTGATCGTGTTTGTGTCTTGTCGTGTGGTTCACCCGTATGATGAAGTCTTGAGAAGGATTCCTTAATTGCGTCTGGAAAGAAAACCAATAGAGGTTTGCTTCTTTTAGCTACATCCCATTTCCTCCCTCCTCCTGTCCTCCTCCTCCTCCTCCTCCTCCTCTCCTCCCCTCCTCCTCCTCCTCCTGCCTCCTCCCTCATACTTTCATTATTACCATCAGTAAGACAAGCGAGGTCGAAAGTAAAAGAAAAAAGTTCTTGCTTATCGAAAGGCAGACTTCAGAAACTAAAAAGAATCTTAACGAACACCGATTTCTCGAATGTTATCTCAGAAAGTAAACGACATAAAGGGAGCATGGCATAATCCCGGGGGGGTAAGCTTAACTTAGCAATACAATCCTCCATACGATGCGATATAGGCGATCTTTTCAAAACATTTAAAACGAAATGGTGGACCCGCGAAATCAGGACAGCCTTGCAGCTAAAAAGCTGCATATGGAAAAACACAAAGAAACACAAAATGAAGCGACAAACGCGATCACAGACAGAATTTAGACGAAATACGAAAAAACTCTTAAGCAGAGCAAGAAAATGTTGAAGTACGTATTGCCGAAATGAGCGAATCAAACCCTAAAATGAATTCTACAGCTATGTTAAAAGGAAAAACGTAATGACGTCAACCATAGACCGCTTTGGAAATGGAAAATGGCGAACACACCAGAAAATGAAGTATCTATTCTGATACCTCTAAATACTTTTTTGCATCAGCTCCACAGCTGGAAACCGCAAATCAAACCCATCCCGAAAACCAGAACAAGGTACTTTGCCTCACTCATTAACCTGTCAGGAATGGTGACATTTTGCTCGCGATAAATAACATGAAAAAGTTAAACAAGCTCCTGGTCCTGACAAAATTCGCCACGCATATTAAAGAAGCAAAGAACGAAATAGTAAACCACTATTCCATCTTATTTAATAAGTCTTTACTCACCGAAATGTAACCGTGCGAATAACTAGCAAATGTCCACCCCATATTTAAAAAGGAAGCAAGTCGCATCCCCGGAAACTATCGCCCATCAGTTTAACATCATTTGCATGGAAAATTAATGGAATCCATCATAGAGACAAAATCGTTAAGTTTCTTAGAATAAATGACATATTCAAGATTCGCAGCATGGATTCAGAAATAAACGCTCTGCCTCTCAAACTTACTTGATTTTTACAATAGTGTATTCAAATGTACGACACACGAGGCAGTAGACGTAGTTTACCTCGATTTTCAAAAAGCGTTTCGACAAGTTCCCATAAGTCGGTCTCATTAGCAAAAGTAAAAGCTCATGGTACAGGAGGCCATCTTTCAATTGGATAGAAACTGGCTGTCACATCGTAACAAGGGTGTAATAAATGGCCATTCTTGCTGACTGGACCATTGGTAAATAGTGTGTTCCTCCAAGGATCAGTTATCGGTCCTAATACTGTTCTTATATACATAAATGCCAATTGCCTAGGGGAATTCACATGCAGAATATCGAAATTTGCTGATGACACGAAAACACAACATGCCTCTACAGAAATCTCAGCGCCAACTCATACAAAACGACTTAAACACGCTAACAGAATGGTCAAAAACATGGCAAATGAATTTCAACCTTGCCAAATGTCATGTACTACATATCTGTTATACAACCCCTCATAAAATTACGTTGATGAACTATTTTCCAACTACAGTGTTGATAAAGAAAAAGATTTAGGCGTTTGATAATCTCGAAGAGCCAAACCGAATAACCAAATTATAGAGTAGTAAAAAACTGCAAAAATTAAATTGGTTGGCTTTATTGGACGAACTTTCAGTTTCAAATCTGAAAAAGTTATACTCACGTCTTTTTTAACTCGCTTGTTTTCGCCCCTCTAGAAATCTGTGTGCAGTTCTGTTCAACCTATTATAAAACAGGAAAAATACAGCGAGAGTTTCCCAAAATGATACCTTAGATTGCGAAATAAATCGTACGAAAATCGGCTCAAGAACTTACGTTATTCCCCCTAACAAACGAATGATAAGGGTGACCTCATCCGAAGTCTTTAAAAATCTTCAATGGATTTACGGACGTAGTCCCCGAAAATCTTTCCTCCGCTGCCCAGTCACCCTCCACTAGAAACAACGGATTTAAAATACGCAGGAAAAGGTTTGTAACGAACGAATCAAAGTACTTCTTTCACAAACCGTGTTGTAAACTATGGAATTGGGGCTGCCTTCGACGTATAAACTCAAATACAATAGAATCATTTAAAAATTGCCTCGATAAACATATTTCATATCAATCCCCCCGGTTGTCGTACTGTTTATCTCGGAATAATACATTTATCTCGCGGGGCCTCTGAAACTTACTCCTCATTGCGTGAAATTATTTGCGATCGCGTCTACACAACCCTCCCCCATTCTCAGACAGCCCCGTAGTAAACGGTCACTACTACGACTTTTGACCTGTACGGGCTGTTGGTTTCAGTTAAGGCCCTGTCAAGTTTAGTGACCACATTCGGGAGTTAGAGTACCATGGGTCCCACTACGGTCAGGGGCATTGAAGTGCAACGGCGTCCCCTACTGGAAAGTGGCACTACCGGCGTGATTGAAACCGGAGCTGGGGCCTGATGTGACTGCTGCCCATCCCAGAAAGCAAGCCAGGCAAGGCTCGCACCACCCCTGAACTTCCACACTGAAGCCTACACCAACACTACATTTAGACCTCATAACACACACAGATAGTCCGATTAACGGTTACCACTACTACTCTCGACCTGTGACGGGCCCGTGGTTTCAGTTAGCGTCCTGACAGTTTAGTGACCCACCATCGGGATTTAAGGTACCAGGGGTCACTGCTGCATGAGCATTGAAGTGTTTACTGCGTCTAACATGAGAAAGTACACCATCCGCAGTGGAAAAATTGAACGGGCTGGGCCGATTGACTGCTGCCTCCCCAGAAAGCGCCAGGCAAAAGCTGCCGCACCACCCTTTTGAACCTCCACACTGTGTTCACACCATTACAAAACACACATAACATGACTATCTATCAGCACTAAACCTACGCCCCACAAACCTAGTATAGTTAGCCTATATTAGCAGCTTTCCACTTTCTCACAAATTCCATGCAGTTTTCTATATTGCATGGTATCACTTCTTTTCCGCCAGCTTTGGCTGGAGGATTGTTGGTTGGGGAGGAGCCTTCTACTTCCTATCCTTTCTCTCTTATTATCTATGTTAGTGTAGTGTAGTTAAAGGCAAACAGCCTTGTAAGGACCTATCGGTCTGTTGCTTTTGTGTGTCCTTTGTATTCCTTTGTATTCCTCCTCCTCCTCCTCCTCCTCCTCCTCTCCTCCTCCACTCCTCCTCCTCCTCCTCCTCCTCCTCCTCCTCCTCCTCCTCCTCCTCCCTCCTCCTCCTCCCCTTCCCCTCTTCCTTCTTCACCCTCTCTCCTCCCTCCTCCTGGTTTTTTTTGGTCAATCGAGAAGTATTCTGCGGGTTCGTAGTTGCATGTGGCGTGTAGTGTTCCGTAAAGTTCAAAGTTAGGTTTGAAGGGATCTACTCTGCAGCCTCAGGACACGTTTCGCTACATGTTCAATTATTAAAGGGGGGAAAAAGAAAAAATTTCAATTCTATTTCGGCTTTAGTTTTTTTCCCCTATAGTTGTTTTGTTTTTCTGTCTGTGATATATTTTTCTCTACTTTTTTTTCGTTCTCTTCTATAACAATATTTATCAACTAGTTTTTTCTTTGTGTATTCATTTAGGATATTATGCCCCGTACCCTGTATTCTCTCTTTTTCTCCTTATTTATTTATTTTATTTATTCGTCACATATTTTCTTTGGATATATATTCATATCATATTGACATGCGGGCTATGTCTTCTGTTCTCTCTTATCCGCCTTTATTCACTTATTAATTCATCAAACAGTTCTTTGTTTATTTTTCATATTGACCTGCGGATTCCTGTACTTTTTCTTCTTTCTTGCTTTCCTCCTTTTAACTTATTCATTTATCTATCAACGACTTTTGTAACTTATTCATATAATATTTTGCACGGACTCTATTCTCGGTGGCGAACTATTGGTGGCCCCGCCCCCGCCCTTCTTGCCCGCCCCATCTTCTGCCATCCCTCTATGACCCACGATGCTGTCCACATTCTAACTCGTCCACAAGGAAGAAGGGATAACGATGGAGGGATGTCACAGGCTTATTAAAAGAAAGAAAGGTTAAAGGGCTGGATCACGAGAGATAGAAGAGAGAGAGAGAGAGAGAGAGAGAGAGAGAGAAGATAGAGAGAGAGAGAGAGTGAGAGAAGATAGAGAGGAGAGAGAGAGATGGAGAAAGAGAGAAGAAGAGAAAGACTATATTACTGGTAATACACTTTTACCGCCACCACCATTTCTAACACCACCGCGCACTGCACAGCTAATGAGTGTAAATAACCCGGTTAAAAAGTTCAACAGTATATTTCACCTCATTTATTAGCCTCATTAACGCCTACTGTAAATTGTGTTCGTGCCGCTCATCGATGGCGGCTACTTCGTTTATGCTGCGAGGGGAGTAGCGTGTGTTGTGTATGTGGTGTGTGTGTGTGTTGTGGTGTGTGGTGTGTGTTGTGTGTGTGTGTGGTGTGTGTGTGTGTGTGTGTGGTGTGTGTTGTGTGTGTGTAGATATACTATGGTGAAAAATCGTGATAATGTTGCCATTATTATTGTTAGTGTTACGCACCCGCAAAGTGGAGGGGTATTGTTTTCAATTAGTGTTTGTTTTGGTTGCTTTCTGTCGTCATCACGATTTACTCAAAAACCCTACGAGGTATCCTTTACGGAAATATGCATAGTAAACAATATATGGACCAAAATATTAGCCAATTTCGAAATATAGCACAGTAGGTCATTCTAATGACACCAAAATGTACCAAATCTGACAACGAGGTCGCGGCTCAAGGCCGCCCCACCAGCGTCCCTTGCCTCCTTCACCGAGGACTGAGAGCACCTTTGCACTTCATCCAATCACTGTCAATAACAATACGGGAGTGATTCTCTTCATGCACAAATAGGCAGTGTGAATATAGATAATGTCGTGCTTATGTACTCCCGTGTCGTGTCGTATGTGTCACCCAATGTTCAGAACTACGTGCGCGCGGGTGGTGATTTAGCGTGTATGGCATTTTAATTACTATTATTATTATTATCATTATAATTATTTTTCGTAGTAGTAGTAGTGAAGTAGTATTCGTTTCAGTGCACATCATAATATTAGACGCAGCACACACACACACACACGCACACGCACACGCACACACACACATACACATACATACACACACACACACACACACACACACACACACACACACACACACACACACACACACACACACACACACACACACACACACACACACACACACACACAGTACAGACCCCGAAAACAACAAAACGGGTAAAAACCGCCTATACTTTACTGGAATCGGTCTGCCGTGCGCGGGAAACAAAGGATCTTGCGGGAACCCGCAGAACACAACGGCATCGAAAGAGCCGCTCGGATTAGAACCTCCCAAGAAACATCAGCTCGGAACAAGAATTAAGGAACACATTTGTGGGAGAGGAGGATGCAGGGGGAGGGAAGAGGAGGGGAGGCAGTGGGGGAAGAAAGAGGGGGGGAATGTGTAGGCTGAAGATGGGAGGTTAGTTGCTGAGAAACCATAACCCTCTCTTCTTTCTTCTCCTGCTCTTCTTCTTCCTCTTCCTCCTTTTCTTCTATCTCCACTTTCTCTTCTTCCTACTCAATTTTCTCTTCCTCCTCCACCTGATTCTCCTTTTAGTGGGATAGGAAGAGAGAGAGAGAGAGAGAGAGAGAGAGAGAGAGAGAGAGAGAGAGAGAGAGAGAGAGAGAGAGAGAGACGAGAGACAGAAGAGAGACGAGAAGAGAAGAGACAGCAGACAGACAGACAGACAGACGACAGACAGACAGACAGACAGACAGATAGATGAGCTTCAGATTGATTGAGGAAAGGAAGGAAGGATAGGATAGAGAAGAGCTGAACCTGTGTCTGAAAAATGAGAGAAAAGAAGAAGAGAGAGAGAGAGAGGCTGAGACCGTGATTAGGAGGAATGAAGACACGAGAGGAGAGGGAGGGAGGGAGAGAGAGAGGTAGGGAGGGAAGAAGGGAGGGAGGGAAGGAAAGAGGGAGGGAGGGAAGGGAGGAGGGAGGGAGGGAAGGAAAGAGGGAGGGAGGAGGGAGGTAGGACTTAGAATGACCAGAGAGGAAAGGAGGACGAGGCTGTTAGGTTAAGACTTAAAAGAACAGAGGAAAAGTTAAATGGAAGGGAAAGAAAGAGATGATACCTGAAGAAAAGTAAGAAAGGGAAAAAGCAAAAAGGGTGATTAACTAATGGAAGGAATGGATAAAGGGAGAAGGTGTAATAGGTACAGTAGGAAGGAAGGTGGGGAGAAGAGAGACAATGGGGAGAACGTCTGGGAGAGGGGGAAGAGAGGGATGGAAGGAGACCGTGACAGAGAGCGCGGGAAGGGCAAGGTTAAAGGTACGATTAGGGAGAGAGGGAGAGACAAATGGAGGGTAAAAGGGTCAGGGCATTTATTACGGAGAGAGAGAGAGAGAGAGAGAGAGAGAGAGAGAGAGAGAGAGAGAGAGAGAGAGAGAGAGAGAGAGAGAGAGAGAGAGAGAGAGAGAGAGAGAGAGAGGAGAGAGCGAGAGAAGAGAGAGAGAGAGAGAGAAGAGAGAGAGAGAGAGAGAGAGAGAGAGAGAGAGAGAGAGAGAGAGAGAGATGCTTAAAATGAATCTATAAAGAGATACAAGAATGAGTAAATCAAAGCTATGAGAAGTAGACAAAAAAAACAGACCAACGGGAAAAAAAACTTCATGAGATTAAAAGAATGCAAGAGAAAAAATAATATAGTGGATAAGAGGGCACGCGGTCCGGTCATAGCCCCCAAAATGGCCCGATGTAAAACACATCCTTAGAATCTCGACACGAAAAGAGAATAAAAGAAAGAAAGAAAAACAAACGAAAATCAAGGCCAATCACTTTCGACCTTTTCCTCCTCTCCCTCCCTGCCAAAAAGAAAAATAGAGGAAAATCAAAGCCAATCTCTTACGACCTTTTCCTTCCCCTCCTTTTCCCCTCTCCCTCCCTGCCAGAAAGACAAGTACGAGTACCTTACTGTCCCTGCCGCCCCCTGCCACCCCTTGCCCCTGTCCCTCCGCCTGGACCATAACGGCCCCGTATTGGTCCTTCACCTGAGCCTTGAGAGCCAGTGGCAATGTGCGAGGCAATGGTAGCCATGAAATAATGTGACAGTGAAAGTGGCGGTGTTGAGGTATGGCGGGGGGGGGAGAGAGAGAGAGAGAGAGAGAGAGAGAGAGAGAGAGAGAGAGAGAGAGAGAGAGAGAGAGAGAGAGAGAGAGAGAGAGAGAGAGAGAGAGAGAAAAAAAACCTCATTTGTACATACATTCGATACATATATACTCTGTAAATAAATTCAAAGGATAGATACATACTAGTGATTACAATTTATATTTTAATTTGTTTAAAATGTCCGAATGGAAAAATGACAGAAATGTTAATTGGGATGGATGAAATATATAAGTGTATTACTACTACTATTACTACCACTAACACAGTTGTTCTCATGCTTCAGTCCGTGGTGGAATGCAGGAATGCGTGACATATATTTCATCCTTCCCTGTTCTTGTTTCTCTCCTTCATCCGTCTCTACATCTTGAACATTTATGAACATTTTTCTTGTTACTAGTTTCTGCTACTTTTTCATACATATATATTTGCCCAGTTTGAAATCTGGCAAGTCCTTTGCGTAGATTACAATCGTTCGTTCGGTCGGCCAGTTCAAGTCAGAGTTTAGTTTTTAGCCTTCTATCCTTCGCTTGACATTTTAAGACTGTTTCATTTTTAAGTCATTAGGA
>JACEEZ010025880.1:10000-35000 GCA_016584305.1 Chionoecetes opilio | reverse complement strand
TACACGATGCCCTTATCAGTGTCAATAACTCTCTTCTCCCCCCTCCTCTGATAACACCCTCCCCCCCCTCCAGTAAACATCACAGGCGCGGGCCAGGCCATTAGAAGCACGAATTATGTCTCTATTCAGCCAAGTTATGCATCAACCTCCTTCTCGTATAACCTGGATCTGTAATGCCAACCTCTGTAATTCTCTTAGTTATTCCTCTTTTTCCTTTATTTTTTCCTTTTTCCTAACAGTTACTTTTATTTTTTTACGATCACTTTTTCCTTCTACTTATACTTTTCTTCCTAACAGTTACTTTTATTTTGTGTATTCACGTAACTGACAACTGCCACTTGCCTCTTTCAGTCTCTCCTCTTCCTTCTGTAATTCCCTTATATATGCCTCTTTTTTCCTTAACAGTTACTTTGATTTTGTGTATTCACGTAAATCACAATTGCCACTCTGCCTCTTTCAGTCTCCTTCTCTTTCTTCTCTATTCCTGTTTTTCCTTTAACAATTACTTTTATTTTGTGTTCACGTAGTTGACAATTATCACTCTCTGTCTCTTTCATTCTCTCCTCTTCCTTCTCTATTCCTCTATTTCTTCCTCTTGTTCCTTAACTCTTATTCTGTATTCACGTAAATCACAACTACCACTCTGCCTCTTTCAGTCTCTTGTCTTCCTTCTCTATTCTCTTTATTTATGCCTCATTTTCCTGAAGTTACTTTGATTTTGTGTATTCACATAACTGACAACTACCACTTTTGCCTCTTTCAGTCTCTTATCTTCCATCTTTATTCCTTTTTTTCATTAACTTTTATTTTGTGTATTCACGTGACTGACAACTACCACTCTCTGCCTCTTTCAGTCTCTCCTTCTCTTCCTTCTCTCTATTCCTCTATTTATACCTCATTTTCATTATCTTTTATTTAGTGTATTCACGTAAATCACAACTATCACACTCTACCTCTTTCAGTTTCTCCTCTTCCTTCTGTAATTCCCTTATTTATGCATCTTTTTCTTTAACAGTTACTTTTATTTTGTGTATTCACGTAACTAACAACTATCACTCTTTGCCTCTTTCAGTCTCTCCTCTTCTTCCTTCTCGATTCCTCTAGTTATTCCTCTTTTTCCTTAATAGTTACTTATATTTTGTTTATTCATTTAAATCACAATTGCCACTCTGCATCTTTCAGTCTCTCCTTCTCTTCCTTCTCTTTTCCTCTATTCCTGTTTTACCTTTAACAATTACTTTTATTTTGTGTAATCACGTAACTGACAACTACCACTCTCTGCCTCTTTCAGTCTCTCCTCCTCTTCCTTCTCTATTCCTCTATTTATTCCTTCTTCTTTTTTAACTTATATTATGTGTATTCACGTAAACCACAACTACCACTCTGTCTCTTTTCAGTCTCTTTGTCTTATTTTTTTCTTCCTCGTTCACCAAGTATTTGCTTTCAATCAGGAGGTGTTTGTTTTCACTTTACTTGTCTAATTATAAGATGTAATGGCAGGAGTAGCGAGCGATTTGTGTCTTGCTTGTCTCCCAGAATGCCTCGACTTATTCCTCGATGCTTAGATAGATGCGTCGCGTTCTCTCTCTAATCATCACCACTCATACATACATCTATTCAGTATTACACTTCGTTTATATTCAATGTATTTCAAGTTAAATTCCCAACTTTAAACCTTTTTTTACACTTGTTAATATTTCGTTTATATTCATTCTCTATTTCAAGTTAAATCCCCAACTTTACACCTTATTTTTTCATGTGTTAATGAGGAAAACTCGGAAATCGGTAGCGGTAAATGTTTGGGTAGTATTTCAGACCAGGTATCGCTCGACGTATATGACAGGCGTTAAAGCACGGCAGCCGAGGACGCAGGACGCACACCCTTCCTCTACCACTGCCAGAGCCACACTGAGGGAGGCTGGCGACGGGCGAGCTGACGGCAGGCCTTCCATGAGTTCCGCTGAACTTACCCTAGAGTCAAGTCTATTCTACCCTAAATTCATATATTTTACCCTAAAAAATCGGCACCGCTGTAACTTTGATTATATATATATCTTCAATGTTCAGGTTGTGAGAAGATGCTTTCAAGTGTCTCATATGATATATTGCATGTATTAGGTCACTTAATGTTTTATTTTCAAGAGAGAATCAGAGAAGTTTTATTTAGATTTAGTTGGGCAAAAAAATCATCACCCGCTGCATTTGAAAAGGGTATTGAGAAGAGGGTAAATATGACGTACTATGACAGTCCTGCATAATTTTTCCTGTTCAGCGCAATATTCCAGTACTTTGTGAAGTGAAGTTGATTAGAAAGTTCTTCAAATATAGTGCAGTCTCCATTTTTCATCCACAAGAATTCAATTAGCATGCGTTGCTGATTTTGGCAGTTCATCAAATAGATATCCTCTCGATGGTGAATTCAGAGTGGAAGCAGAATGAGGATTTACGCAGGCCACTTATTCCATCGTGAATTTCATCATTTAGTGAATATCTTTTTCTGAATTTGGGATACAGATTCTATCAAGAAAGACTGACATGACTTATAAAACTATATATATGGAAGTTCTTCGATCTTTAGTTACTGTTCCCGATTGTATTAGATCACTTAATGTTGCTGATGCACTCACTCCTAAATATTTTTCTCAATGGGGATTAAGACACTTGAAACAATGGATTGAGCAGGACTAAGGAATGAAATGTCAGTAATCTTGATAAAATTCACATCCATACAGTCAGAACACAAGCTTTTAAAGAGTTTTAATATCTCAGTTCTTAGTGTGAAAATAATGGAGCCTCAGACTGGAGGAGCGTTTTGTAACTGTTAAACATACCCAATTTTGTAGTCTGGAAATTCGAGGTAGGTTCGAGTAAATTTGTTTTTCAAGGCAGTAACAATCATGTAAAATCAATCAGTAAAATACATATTGTTCGGGTCATTTAAAAGCTAATTTTGTATAATACAACTCTAATACATCCCACTGTTCTAATATGCCTGTAGAGACAACCATCTGGTTTGGCCTGGAGCCAGGATTTTATGATGTCCAATCTCAACGAATTTTTGAAGCTCTTGGAATGCATGTTGCCTCTTGAAGCTATTACTAAAGTGTGCAAAAGTTACGGCATAAAACTTCAACATATTTAAGAAGTTTGAGGCATTTGATGCACAGAGATGAATAATGTAACCTGAACATTTAACAATTATGACACGAGGCAAACAATCGTTTAATAATGTAGCTACTGAATGGTTGGCTTCCATCATCACATTGGCAGTGTCAGAACAAAACCCACCAATATTATCAACAGGAATGTCTTTTGATGTGAAGATTCTTTCATGGCACTGAACATTCTTATAGCTGAACTATCATTAACCTCTATCAAATCTACAAGAGTTTTCAATCTTCCTTTCTCAAAACAGAAAAAGCCTTTCACGTAAAATTTCAAATAGTCCAGTACCAAAATGCTTTCCAAACATTTGTCTAGATATGCTTGAGGCTCTTTGCTTCTCTAATATTACCTCTTTAAAGACATCACATCAGGAAACATTGCTTAAGCATCTCTAGTAAGGCTTCACATAATGAAATGGGCAACCTATGCTCTCATAGAAAAGCACACCCGAAGTTCAAAAAAATTGCGTGCAGATTTTTTCATTGGCTAATTTGTAATATCAAAAGTTGCAACTGACTTTGTCTTTGAAATTTTTAGACTAAGCTGTTTGTGTCAAGATCGTGATTGCCTATGTAGTATTTTCTGATTTTCCACATGTTATGTCCAAGTTACAAATTTCACAGAAAGTATAATCTTTTCTACTGGTTGATCTAACTGACTTGATAACTGATAACCACCCAGCAAACTGAGGCTCACACTTACAGCTTTCACGCCAATTTTGAATGTACATAATAATTAGTTTTGGCACATTTTAGTTTTCTTCTAAAAAGACGTGTTTGGGTCATCTTGAACTTTTGAGGTTGTAAGACCGTGTAGGTGTTCCTGAGTCATCAACATCATCAGAACTAGTTTCATCATCCATTCTGAATGAAACAACAGCGATAGTAGAAGTAGTAGAAATAATATAGAAGGGGCCATAACAACCCCCCCCCCCCGAAATGTCCTTACTTGTTAGAAATCAGAATACACTAAGTCAATTTAAAAAAAAAGATATTACAGGTTCTAGCGATGTGACAGCGTCACCTGCACGTGTACACCTATACCTTGCTTTGGTGGCACTTATGCTTCACGTAATTCCTAGGACATACCTCTAATACTACCTTTCTTTGGTGGCACTTATGCTTCACGTAATACCTTGGACAAGCATCTAACACTACCACAACTATTGTTTCAGTAGCAGAAATAAGAAATAAGGCCTGAAAAGGGAATCAGCTGATGGCGGAAAAATGTAACATGCAGCGGGTAGCGAGAAATCTGGCGGGTTTACTATACTAGGTGGTGAACAAAAATTATGGCCCCACACCCCCCACCCGAAAAAAAAATCCTTGGTGCGCCCCTGTGTAGGGCTCCCTGGCTCTCCAAATCCTTACATTTATGATCCCCACATATCATCCTGCTCAAGAATTAAATTATGATCATCCCTCAACAAACGCAATAATATATCAGCATTACCCTAAAATTACCCTATATTATGCATTACCCTAACCGCTACCCTAAAAGGGGTCTGATTACCCTAGTTTAGGGTATTTTACCCTAAAATGGAAGCCCTGGCTGACGGTGGCAGAGACAAGGATGTGAACCGACAGCCCAGACACAACGCAAGTCGCAAGCTTTTTTTTTCCTTGGCCAGTCCTTGGTGATGTAAAAAAAAATGTTGATTTTTAATTACTACAACTTTTTTTCGCGAGTCGTCTGAGGGTGCGGACATGTCAGGCATTTTTCTTTAACCTCATTAATGTGTGTGTGTGTGTGTGTGTGTGTGTGTGTGTGTGTGTGTGTGTGTGTGTGTGTGTGTGTGTGTGTGTGTGGTGTGTGTGTGTGTGTGTGGCCTTGAGAACCAGACCTTTAAAGTTCATTTTACATCTGTAGCATTTGCATCGTGTGTGTGTGTATGTATGTGTGTGTGCATGTGTGTGTGTGTGTGTGTGTGTGTGTGTGTGTGTGTGAGTGGGCGTGGGTGTGGGTGAGTATTCATGCGGTTACATTATTATGCTTGAAAATTCGCGAGTTATAAAAAGATAAAAGGTGAAGTAAAAAGGTTACTTGTGAAAGGGCATTAGAGAAGAGAAGGGCAATAGTCCTCGCCCAGTTAATGGTGACACTCCGAGTTGGCATTAAGACTCTCCTAATGGCAGGGCGGTGGTAAAACTTTGCTCGCCTTCCTCATAGATTCCCTTAAGTCTGCGAGAGGAGTGGCAGGAGAGGTAAACTATGCACCCTTCATACCCAAGTGCTCCCCTCTCATCCCCTCTCTTCCCCTCGCTCTCTCAGGTAATTACAGCGAGCATCTGAAGTGTTACACGGGAGGCTGATTCTCTCTCTCTCTCTCTCTCTCTCTCTCTCTCTCTCTCTCTCTCTCTCTCTCTCTCTCTCTCTCTCTCTCTCTCTCTCTCTCTCTCTCTCTCTCTCTCTCTCTCTCTCTCTCTCTCTCTCTCTCTCTCTCTCTCTCTCTCTCTCCAGATATTCGCACCGTCATCCATGCAAGTAGTGAGAGAGGAAAGAGGAAAGAAGGGGGAGGGGAAGTGGGCGGTGAGAGAACTGGTCGTCAGCCAAGAGGAGGATATTTGAGGGCTGTGCAAACGTTTTTCAGATACGTTTGAGTACCGTGGTATTTTGTTACACATGGGGCGGATGCGACGTTTAATTTTTCATAAATTTTTTATTTATTTGTTTAGTAGTATTTTTATTTTATTTTTGGGGGGGAGGCGGTAAGATTTTTTTCTTCATGTAGTAGTATGTAAATAAACCTATAAGTAGTGATCCCTTCGGTAGTGTAAATATTTCACATCAAGCCCGTGGTAGTGCTCAAAGGAGAGAGGAGAAAGAGGAGGAAGGAGATAGAGTAGGAGATCCGTAGGAGATACATAGGAGACGTGCTGTCAATGTTCTCTACCGTGTGTGAGACAAGAGAGAACAGCGGTTCTTAACCTGGGGGGCGCGCCCCCTTATGGGGGCTTGGGTAATTGCGTAGGGGGGCGTGAGCCAGAGAGAAAAAGGAAGAACTCAAGTATTTCACTTGAAGCTCGGCCTTCACTTTAACAAGAAGCTCACTCGCGAGGGTGAGCGAAGAAAGTCGGTACAGAGCAGAAAGTTAGGGTGGAAAACTCTGCGGTGACTCTTTGCCAGGCTGCACTTACTCCCTAGACACGCAATATTTTTTTTTTTTTTTTTTTTTACTATTATCATTGTTATTTGTATCATTATTATTATAAGCTTAGCTTCTGGTGTGCGGCGGCCTTTAAACGTGATCTAACTAAATCTGCTGGGTATATGCAAGGTGTTAATGAATATTTATGTGCTCAATAAGTGATAAAAGCACGCATTTTCCAGTTTTTACTTTCTGATTCAGGATTATTTTGAAATATCTTGGTTGAAGAAGTGAAAAGGGATAGGGAGGGGCATGGAGGCAAGGACCAACTACTAAAGGGGGCGTGGTGGTAAAAAGGTTGAGAAACACTGAGATAGATGGTATGCAGGCATGTCTTACTGCCTACATTTCTTGTATTTCTTTATTTGTAATGCTCTTTACTTATGTGTGAGTTAAGAAATTTAGGAAAGATGTGTGTGTGTGTGTGTGTGTGTGTGTATGTGTGTGTGTGTGTGTGTGTATTCATCTAGTTGTATTCATCTAGTTGTATTTTACAGGGCCTGAGCAACGCTCGTATGGCCCCGTCTCCATATTAACATTTTTATCATTCATCCTTAGTGCTTGGTTTTGGCCGAAGCCGGCACCCCGGAGAGCAGGTCACAAACCCCGGCTAACATCCGGTACCCATTCACTGCTGGGTGGACAGGGGCTCGGGTTTTAAGGAAACAGCCCATATGTTTCCGCTCCGCCCGGGGATCGAACCCGGGACTTCTCGGTTGTGAACCGAGCGTGCTATCCCTTATACTACGGAGTACCCTGTGTGTGTGTGTGTGTGTGTGTGTGTGTGTGTGTGTATAAGGCATGCAGGGACCGGGGTAGGGTGTCTATAATGGGGAGGCGGTAGCGGAGTGGTTAGCGTCTCCGACTGGCGTTCTCGGTGACCCGAGTTCGATCCCCGAAGAAAACCAAAAAACCTTTCTGCACCGTCGAGTGGCCTAAGAACACCCACATGCCCTGCCCATCAACTCTACCTTCGATTGCGAGTGCATCGGAGGACACAGGGGGGCGGCATGAGCCTCTAATCACAGGCGTCACTATAAGAATCCTGCCTGCGCCACCACGGGCGAGGACCAACCATCACAGCCCTCAAGTTAACCTCCAGAGCCTACCATCTGAGCCCTGGGTCACCACTGCCTACAGGCGCTATAGGCACAAATGTAAAAAAAAAAAAAAAAAAAAAAAAAAAAAAAAAAAAAAAAAAAAAAAAAAAAAAAAAAAAAAAAAAAAAAAAAAAAAAAAAAAAAAAAAAACCCGAGTAACTAACATGTGGGTGTCGCGAAGAGGACAAGTAGACAAGTGTCCTAAAAAGAGAGAGAGAGAGAGAGAGAGAGAGAGAGAGAGAGAGAGAGAGAGAGAGAGAGAGAGAGAGAGAGAGAGAGAGAGAGAGAGAGAGAGAGAGAAGCTGTGTCCCGCATGTCACAGGGAGGAGCAGCACAGCATAGTCAGGGAAAGACCTACTTGTATGCGTTGTGTCTGGGTCTTAAGTAGAGGCACAGAATGAGAGAGTGATAATAAAAGGAAGAGACGGCCAGCGGGGGAGGGAAGGCAGCGTTAGGGTCCTAGTGCTCTGGGGAACTTCAAAACGCGATTAATATGTTTAATACTTTAAGTGACGCGGCTGAACGATCAATATAGGAGCGAGGACAGGCTCTCAGAGGGCTCGCCGACAGGGTGGAGATGTTGTCCCGCTGTCGGTCTTTTATTCTAGTTTTTTTAGGTGGAAGTTTGAGGGTGTTACTCCACATGTCACCACCATTATCACCAACACCACCACCGTCACCCCTCCTATCACCATCGCTTACACCACCTTCATTAACACCCTCACCATGCACTATTACCGCCGTCACCATCAGCACCATTACCTGAAGTCGCTACCATAACCACTACTATTACAATCATCACCATCTCCACCACCACCGTCGTCACAATTATCATCATCACTACTACGGTATGACTAGTATCATTACCATCATTTATTTAGTCTTGCCTGAGGGGGCGTCTGTCTTCTTCTCTTCTTCTTCTTCTTCTTCTTCTTCTTCTTCTTCTTCTTCTTGGGACCTTTATCGCTTAGTATCGCTTCATAGGTCCTCTTCAAACTTCGTCTCCTTAGTTAACAGCCTTGTCAACTCTTCCCTTGGCTATTTCACCTGGGATACTAAAACATCTTCATTAGTTTTCGGTTTATACTAACTTACTTAGCTATTACTTACTTATTAGCATTATTTAGTATTAGCTTACTTACTAACTATACTTTTTTTTCGCTTATACTAACATCCTCAGTCTGCACTCAATGTTCACTCTCCGTTCGTCTCTATCACCCTGTTCCCTTCTCATTCTATTTAAATCATGCTCGTCATTGATTCGTATCCCTCACACGAATTACTATGCAATGAGCGTCCCTGAAGTAAAGCAAGGTGGTGTGAGTGCCTAAGTGATGGCAAGGGGCAGATAAAGGCAAGGGTGAGAGCCGTGCAGGTCATTTGCCGCGCGTCACTGCCTCAGGGGACGCACCAGATAAGAGACTGATTGGGAAAAGTCTTGACTAAACGAGGCTAATGCAATCGTGTCCCTGCGAGTGTTGCCCTGATGACCACCTCCTCGACACGCGTTACTGCCGCCCCTGTTATCGCCTCCAGCGGCGGGCGTGACGGTGGTGCATGCAGAGCAGAGGATGTGCATTACTATCACTCCTACTACTACTACTACTACTACTACTATTACTACTATTACTGCTGCTACTACTACTACGACTACGACTACGACTACGACCTACGACTACGACTACGACTACTACACCACCTCCACCGCCATCACTACTATTATCACTGCCTTTACTGCTGCTACTAACTACCACCACTATACCCCTACTGCTACTTCTATCACTTTTACTATACGTATCATCACCACCACCACCACTATTACCACCACCACCACCTCTTCCACTACTACTACTATCACTAATATTACTACCACTACTGCTAATACATCTGCTACTACTACCTGCGGGTGTATTTTGTCAAGGGACACATGCTAAGCATTAACTGTGAAGTAACGTAAAGGACAGTAAAACATCTCTTCAAACTTTATGGGTAGTTTTGGAAGATTTTTGTTAACTCCAATACATTTTCAAGTCTTTTAATTGTTGTAGAGTCATAAATACGGTGTTACGTGTGCAGAGCCATTCAGATTGTCTTTCACAGCATCATACTTTTTTTTTACGGGTTACTTGTGCTAGTGAATGCAATTAAGGGAGAGATGCGTGGGCCTAATGGGTATTTTGAAGACCATATTACCGATGTGTGTGTGTGTGTGTGTTTGTGTGTGTGTGTGTGAGTGTGTGAGTATGTATGTATGTATGTGTGTGTGTGTGTGTGTGTGTGTGTGTGTGTGTGTGTGTGTGTGTGTGTGTTGTGTGTGTGTGTGTGTGTGTGTGTGTTTGTGTGTGTGTAAGTAAGTAAGTAAGTAAGTAGTAAATTTATTGCCATTACAAAATCACACGAAGATAATTAAATATATAAAAACAATAACGTAATGATGGCACGGCCTGTCGAGCATAAGCTCTTAGACAGACAAAATCATAACTAAATGGTTGGTCAGTAGTACAGGCATTATAAGTGACTACCAACTATAAAATATGAATAACACTAAAAAATAAATTTTAAAAAACATTGCTAAGCAAATACAGACAATCGACAGTTCCAACACAAGTTTACAAAGTATTTTGACAATTAAATAAATAAGTCTTTATTTTCTTCTTCAATTGTAGTAAATTTCCAGCATCCATCAGACTTTTTGTTTCAATAGGAAGAGAATTCCTATCTGAGGACCTTCACACAACACACTGTTGTTGTAGAGGGATGCACCAAACTGTGGACACACTAAATTAATACTATTACCCCTAGTATTATAAATATTTCCGATGAAATCGAAAACCATATTTCCTGGGTAGAGTTTAATGTTTTTATAGATAAGCAACAATATGAAATATTTTCTTATTAATTTGAAATGTAATATATTTAGCTGAGGATATATATGATTTGTGGAAGCAAATTTTCTGATAAATAGAATGCATCTCATGATTTTATTTTGGGCTATTATCAATTTATTTAAGAAAGATGGCCATGTACAACCCCATATGGAAACGCAATAAATAAAGTGAGGGTATCGGTGCCCCCTGGAGGTCATCGAGGCACAGTTGCCTGAGGCCACCGAGCGCCGCAAGAGTAACCGAGTCAAAGTGGTGGTGGATGTGGCACCCGACAGGCGGCGCCACGTGGTGGGCCCTGGGGGCGAGGAGCTCCTCAGACTGGCTCAGAAGTACCCCAGCGTGAGGGTATCGGTGCCCCCCGCCACCAACACTCACTCCCGCAACGTGAGAATAGTGGGCCCGCCCGACGAGGTGGCCGCTGTCGAGGCCTACCTTAAGGCCCGCTTACAGGCGTCGGAGCGGCGGCGACAGCTCCTGAAGGAACGCAGAAGACAACAGCGACACTATCGCAAGGCGGCGGCCAAGGAGTGAGGTGGCTTCCATTGATCACTTCATCAATTAATCCTTTACGCCGTCACCCATGGCTAGAATGACTTATGACTTGAATGACTTATGACTTGAATGACTTATGACTTGAATGACTTACGACTTGAATGACTTATGACTTGAATGACTTATGACTTGAATGATTTATGACTTGAATGACTTATGACTTGAATGACTTATGACTTGAATGACTTACGACTTGAATGATTTATGACTTGAATGACTTGTGACTTGAATGACTGATGACTTGAATGACTTACGACTTGAATGATTTATGACTTGAATGACTTGTGACTTGAATGACTTATGACTTGAATGACTTATGACTTGAATGATTTATGACTTGAATGACTTATGACTTGAATGACTTATGACTTGTATGAATTATGACTTGAATGACTTATGACTTGAATGACTTATGTCTTGAATGACTTATGACTTGTATGACTTATGACTTGAATGACTTATGACTTGAATGAATTATGACTTGAATGACTTGAATGACTTATGACTTGAATGACTTATGACTTATGACTTGAATGACTTGAATGACTTACGACTTGAATGACTTATGACTTGAATGACTTATGACTTGAATGACTTATGACTTGAATGACTTATGACTTGAATGACTTATGTCTTGAATGACTTATGACTTGTATGACTTATGACTTGAATGACTTATGACTTGAATGACTTATGACTTGAATGACTTATGTCTTGAATGACTTATGACTAGTATGACTTATGACTTGAATGATTGATTTCCAATATTTCTGATTTTTCTATCATCTTTTGCAATTTTATCAATAACATTTCATTATTTACAGTCGTTGCATTTTTAGAGTTACATTAATAATGATCTGCATTATATTTTCTCTCCTACATTGTATCGCCACTGTAAACTTACAACACACACACACACACACGCACACACACACACGCACACGCACACGCACACGCACACACACACACACACACACACACACACACACACACACACACACACACACACACACACACACACACACACCTGGGAATGCAGGAATGACGCCTGGGAATCAGTGGTAGGAATGTGGCGGGAATGCAATCAGGCGAGGGTGGCAGACTGACAACCACCATCACCACCAACTTATCGTCCCACTGACTTCATTGCGACTTGGTGGCGCAGTGGTCGTGGATTAAACAAGGACCAGTTATGAAGGTTTCGAATCTCAAGTTGAGGCGTTTTTCTGTATCATGGTCTTTGTTGTCCTAAAATAGTGTTATTTTTTTCTTATTAATATTATCATTAACACCATCACCACTACAATCACCACCACCTCCAGGGGTATCTTCATCATCACTACAACCCTCACTCACTACTGTCACAACCACCATCATTGCCTCACAACCAGCAGCAGGGGGGCGCCACCCTTCCCCTCCCCCGTGGTGGATCTTGTAATAGTCATGACAACACCAACCTCTTTTCAAAAACATTTTTATGGACATTTTGCAAACGTTATAAGACTGAACTGCTGGAGACATTCTTGAGCAACGTTTGTTATGGTGGCAATGCGAGAGAAAAAGTGCAGCGCCATAAACGTTTATCGCGTTGTGGGAACAGAGGGGAGGAAGAGGGAAAGGAGATGTAGGAACGCGTAGAGTGACAAGGGAAAGGGGAGAGGATTTGCAAATGCAGAGAGAGAGAGAGAGAGAGAGAGAGAGAGAGAGAGAGAGAGAGAGAGAGAGAGAGAGAGAGAGAGAGAGAGAGAGAGAGTGTGTGTGTATGCGTGTGTGTTTATGTGTGAGAGAGGGGAAAAATACATGAAGAAAAAAGTTGAATGTGAATGGTATGAGAAGAAAAAAAAGATTGAAATAAAGCCATACTAAACGAAAGTGAAGAGGAAACTTCAAAAGACCAAAATATACAAGATAAGAAAGAAAGAAAGAAAATAGCACCATAACTGTATACATTTATTCGTTATAATACCGTTCCCCCAAACTTAGACGGTGTTGAAAGTTATACACAATGATTAGAATCCACTTTGTTATTCACTTTGTTATTCATTTTATTATTTCTTTGTTATTCACTTTGTTATGCACTTTATGAACATTAAACTGGATGGCTGGCGGAGGTTTGTGTCAAGGCTTACTGTGTGTTGCCCCCCCCCCCACACACACACACACACCACACACACACCACACACACACACACACACACACACACACACACACACACACACACACACACACACACACACACACACACACACACACACACACACACACACACACACACACACACACACACACACACGAGGGAACAAGGTATAAATGTGTTCTCAGGATGTGTATTTGTATTTAGGTCTCTGTTTGTCTCTTCACTATAAATACTAACATGTACAACCCACTAACTAAAAACAAATAAATACTAACAACTAACAAAACAAACAAAACACTAACAAAATATCAACATGTACAACCCAAAGATGCGACAATAACTACGGGATGTTTTGTTACATGTCTTTGTGTTGAATGTTAGTAGAGGTTTAAGATCAGTTCAGTTCCGTTGTGGGTCGGGAGTCTGGCCTTTTTCAGCCCGTCAGGGTGGCAAGGTTGGTAGAGACGTGAGCTCGCAATGTGCAGCGTCCCTGTGCATTCGGTCAGCGGTTCGAGTCCGCCTAGTTCGTGCTGACGTGGCGGCGCTTTGTATAGGCAATAACCTTGTAGTTGGTACTTGCAAAGTGTCTAGATAGGATGAAAATCTTATCTTATCTTGGCCTTTTTCATCGGTAATCCCTGATGTGTCTGTTCTCGCTGCCTGGGTCTTTAGTTTGTTGGTCTTGTCTTTTTTTATTTCTTATTTTATCCCTTAATTTCTTTCACTTTCTTTCCTCTTCTTTTCCCTGATCATAAACTATTGATTTTTCTTAAGATATTGTGCCGTTTTGTTCTATGTTCTACCTATATGCGTGTAAAGCATCATGTAGCTGGGGTTTCTATGTCTATGGAATTGCAGGGGAGTGTAACGATACATCCGCATTAACTGTAATACGTGTACATCTGATTTAAGTAGCACATTGTAAAATATTCATAAGCACCACCATCTTACGTCCAACACTTTGCATGGCCAGACAAACAGAAAGAATGTTAAATAAGATAATATAAACAAATTCATAAATGTAAGAGAGTAAAACAATAGAAAGAAAATACAACCAGAATGAAAAAAAAAAACACTATAGTCTATTTTCTTAACGAGGCAAAAGCTCCATATTATCTTAAAGGTCTCATGCATAAAATGATGCCTATATTTACCTGATAATATGGTTAAATATGATAAAGTACAGCTGAAATTTAGAAGAACTGTAGTATTCCCTTCTCCTGGCATTAAATATCAGTCAGTAAGCAGCAAGGGGTCAGGATTTTTCATCTTGTAAAAAATAACAGAGTTTAGTTATTCGTTGTCTTATTATTATTGATATTTTACACAAACTTATAAACAAATGTATTCCTTATTATCCTCCCTGAAAGGCGGTAGATACATACATACACACACACACACACATCCTGCTACACGTATATTAATATTAATAGAGAATATTCGCTAATTATTCCAAAAACATGTTCAGTTCCCCCAGAATAATATTATGCAAGTATAATAATGATCACAGAACACGCAGCGAAATAATAAACAATATTCATTACGTCCCACTGCCGTCTAAATAAATAAATATCGCAATGAACTAGAAATGACGTGATCATTATATTAATACCCATCCATATAATCTATAATTCCTCCCACATCGAGTAAAGAATAATACGTGCTGTAATGTTTTCCCCTCATATAGATTTTCCCTCAGTTTTTTCCCTCATATATTTTCCCTCAATTTTTCCCTCATATATGTTTCCCCTCCGTTTTTTCCCTCGTATATATTTCCCCTCATTTTTTTCCGTCATATATATTTCCCCTCATATATATATATATTCCCTCAATTTTTCCCGCATATATGTTTCCCCTCAATTTTTCCCCTCATATATATTTCTCCTAAGTTTTCCCCCTCATATATTTCCCCTTAGTTTTTACCCTCATATATATTTCCCCTAAGATTTTCCCCTCATATACATTTCCCTCATATATTTCCCCTCAGTGTTTCTCTCATATATTTCCCTCAGTGTTTTCCCCTCATATATATTTCCCCTCAGTTTTTTTCCTCATATTATTTTAGTAGCATGGATGAGTGTAATTTGAACAGTGAGCTCCGGGTAATAGGCACTTCCCCTTGCCATGGCGCACCTGATCCGTGTTGGGCAGGAGTGTTGTGGCGGCATTATAGGAGGTGGCAGGTATTGGCAGCAGCGGGGGGGGGGGAGGGTTAGGTAGGGGGAGGAAGGAGGGGAGGAGGCGTCAGCTGGTTCATGTGTGGCGGTTCGTGGCTTGGTGCGAATCCTCCCCCTCCATCCCATGACTACGTGCAAGATGGAACTTAATAGCCAACTAGGAAGCAATTAGAACAACCCTGTCTGCCAGATATGTTAGAGAGAGAGAGAGAAAGAGAGAGAGAGAGAGAGAGAGAGAGAGAGAGAGAGAGAGAGAGAGAGAGAGAGAGAGAGAGAGAGAGAGAGAGAGAGAGAGAGAGAGAGAGAGATATTTACGTAACTATCTCCATGTTTTCTTTCGCATCCCAAAATAACTTGAAAAGATGGGGAGAGAGAGAGAGAGAGAAAGAGAGAGAGAGAGAGAGAGAGAGAGAGAGAGAGAGAGAGAGAGAGAGAGAGAGAGAGAGAGAGAGAGAGAGAGAGAGAGAGAGAGAGAGAGAGATTTACGTAACTATCTCTCCGTGTTTTCTTTCGCATCCTAAAATAACTGTTGAAAAGATGGGCCAAACTCTTTTTATTCAAGAAGGAAATACGGGTATAAGAATAATTGAGGTTGATGTAATTAAGCAAATTGATTACCGTAATAGAATATGCAAATACGTAGCTGGAAATGGAAAAGAAAAAGGGATGGAAATGGACATAAAATAAAAACACACACACACACACACCACACACACACACACACACACACACACACACACACACACACACACAACACACACACACACACACACACACACACCACGCACGCACGACGCACGACGCACGCACGCACGCACGCACGCAGCACGCACGCACGCACGCACGCACGCACCACACACACACCACCACCACCACACCACCACACCACACACACACACCACACCACACACACACACACACACCACACACACACACACACACACACACACACACACCACACACACACACCACACACAACACACACACACACACACACACACACACACTAACCTCATATGGATAGAGAAACAAAGAGATAAAAAATAAAAGCTCATTTCCTAATTAGTTGGAGAGTAGTTTTATAAGAGAGTTAAAAAAGTGCAGACAGTAAAATGACTAAATACGCAGGGACGAAAAGTTATTGTACTCACTTAAAAGTCAGAACATTTCACAAAAGCCAACTCACTGGGAATACTTAAGTAGCACATTATGGCATTTTCTGACTATTTTACCATTTTAAATTCACCTCACCACCTAGTTTCTCTTTTGTTATATCGTCTGTGTCCTTCCTTTATGATATTCCAACGCCCTCCTCTCTCCCATCCATCTAAAGCAAGTGTAGGGGAGAGGACCTTTCTAGAAGAATGTATGTACGTACTTGCCTCTTTCTTACTGTAGGTGGTAGATTTTTGTAGTGAGCTGTTTCTGTACTGAGGGTTTTTTTCTCCTCTTTTATTATTGTTGTGCTGATAATTGTGTTCTTCCTCTTCCTCTATTTCTTGTTCTTGTTTTTCTTCGTCTTTTCCTTACTCCTTTGTTGTTATTCTTATTCTCTTATTTTTATCCTCCTCCTCTTCATTCATCTTTCTTTCCACCAGGTACTCTCGATATAGACCAAAGAATCTCCTGGTATCTGTTCTTCCTATCTAATATACTATAGGAGTACCCGTGTGTCTGTGTGTCTGTATGTCTGTCTGTTTTGGGTAGCCGAAACTGTAAATTCAATTTTAATGAGAGTAGGCTCAAAAAACCGCAAATAAATCGTAGGTGGTAAGCGGCTTGGTCTCATGTCGATTGAATAATTTTGAAGGGGGGTTTTGGGCTAAAAACATTTTAAGAGTATTAGATTACAGGAAAAACTCTGTGGTAACGTCTTGCCGCATTCCACAAACTCAGTAGACTCATGGACGTTTGTGTGCGTGTGTGAGTGTGTGTGTGTGTTGGAATCACACGGAACACAAAGGGTTGGAATCACACGGAACGTGGTCTACCCCGAGGCACTTTGACCAGTGACCAACGACAGCAACAACACGATTGGAGTTTGCAATCACATGTTGTCTAATATACGTATACTACTACAAACAGCAATACATGGGTTCAAAGGGTCCACAAGCACTTGTGTATTCCTATGTATCTTCTTACTATTCATCATGGCATTTATCTTCTTCCCGCCAGTCATCTACTGGTGTCTGTTCTTCCTATGTATTCTTACGTCTCTTCTTACTATTCATCATGGTGTTTCTCTTCCTCCTGGCCATCCTCCTCTTTCTCCTGCCATCCTCCTCTTTCTCCTGCCATCCTCCTCTTTCTCCTGCCACCCTCCTCCTTCTTCAATCTGCTCCTCCTCTTCTTTATGGCAGCGGCGGGCGGCAACCAGTGTTTTGGGTGAGGCACAATTTCACAAGCTCCGTCGACACGATACAAGACCAGCACAACAGAGGAGCGAGAGAGGCCACGGTTTTTACGGCGTGCTGTTGTTTGTGCAGATAGGTGAGAGGTGAGAGAGGAGAAGAGAAGAGAGACTGGATCAGAGAGAGAGAGAGAGAGAGAGAGAGAGAGGAGAGGAGAGAGGAGAGAGAGAGAGCGAGAGAGAGAGAGATAACAAAAAATAGAGGGGGGTTTCGTCTCATTCACTTCATTTTTTCTCTTCCATTTCCTCTCTCTCTCTCTCTCTCTCTCTCTCTCTCTCTCTCTTCTCTCTCTCCCTCTCTCTCTCTCTCTCTCTCTCTCTCTCTCTCTCTCTCTCTATCCTCTCTCTCTCTCTCTCTCTCTCTCTCTCTCTCTCTCTCCCTCTCCTCTCTCTCTCTCTCTTCCTCTCTCTCTTTTATACACACAACTTTACAGCCTCAT
Organism: Chionoecetes opilio; assembly: GCA_016584305.1. Lineage (NCBI taxonomy): Eukaryota > Metazoa > Arthropoda > Malacostraca > Decapoda > Majidae > Chionoecetes > Chionoecetes opilio. Next base: position 16,983 of record JACEEZ010025880.1, on the reverse strand, counting down.
TATCTCATTACAAACTCCCTTATCCATTTTGTTACTCCATACCTACCCCTCCCCCTATCATTCCCTCCTTCCCCTCATTCCCCTTCCCTCCTCCCCTTCCTTTCCCTTCACCCCTTTTATCTATATACTTCTTTTCGTTATTCCCCTCCCTATACCTCCCTCCGTTACCTTGAATTTTTACTCCACTTCTCTACTCTACCTACCCTCTTTCCTTTACAACTCCCTTTTCTTTGCTACTTTTCCCACCTTACTTTCCTTACTACATGTTCTTGCTACTTTTCCCACCTTACTTTCCTTACTACTTTTCCTTACTACTTTTCTTTGCTACTTTTCCCACCTTACTTTCCTTACTACATTTTCTTGCTACTTTTCCTTCCTTACTCTTCTTACTACTTTTCCTTGCTACTTTTCCTTCCTTACTTTCCTTACTACTTTTCCTTGCTACTTTTCCTTCCTTACTCTTCTTACTACATTTCCTTGCTACTTTTCCTTCCTTACTTTCCTTACTACTTTTCCTTGCTACTTTTCCTTCTTTACTTTCCTTACTACTTTTCCTTGCTACTTTTCCTTCTTTAGTCTTCTTACTACTTTTTCTTGCTACTTTTCCTTCCTTACCTTCCTTACTACTTTTTCTTGCTACTTTTCCTTCCTTACTCTTCTTACTACTTTTCCTTGCTACTTTTCCTTCCGTAATTACTTTCCTTACTACTTTTCCTTGCTACTTTTCCTTCCTTACTCTTCTTACTACTTTTTCTTGCTACTTTTCCTTCCTTACCTTCCTTACTACTTTTTCTTGCTACTTTTCCTTCCTTACTCTTCTTACTACTTTTCCTTGCTACTTTTCCTTCCGTAATTACTTTCCTTACTACTTTTCCTTGCTACTTTTCCTTCCTTAGTCTTCTTACTACTTTTTCTTGCTACTTTTCCTTCCTTACTTTCCTTACTACTTTTTCTTGCTACTTTTCCTTACTACTTTTCCTTGCTACTTTCCTTACTACTTTTCCTTCCTACTTTCTCCTCACTTTGCCTCCGCTACCGCCCTTCCCCTAAGCCTCACTTTCTACATTATTCTCCCGCAGGCATCGCAGCGGGAGTTATTAGGGAGTACAGAGCCCTTCCTCACCCTGCCTCACCCACGCCTCACCCACGCCTCACCCTGCCTCACCCACACCTCACCCCGCCTCACCCACGCCTCACCCTGCCTCACCCTGCCTCACCCACGCCTCTCCCACGCCTCACCCACGCCTCACCCTACCTCACCCCGCCTCACTCACACCTCACCCTGCCTCACCCACACCTCACCCACGCCTCACCCCGCCTCACCCTGCTTCACCCTGCCTCACCCTGCCTCACCCACGCCTCACCCTGCCTTACCCTGCCTCACCCACCGCCTCACCCACGCCTCACCCCGCCTCACCCCTACCACGCCTCACCTGCCTCACCTGCCTCACCCACGCCTCACCACGCCTCACCTGCCTCACCCATGCCTCACCCCGCCTCACCCTGCCTCACCCACGCCTCACCCTGCCTCACCCTGCCTCACCCACGACTCACCCACGCCTCACCCACGTCTCACCCACGCCTCACCCACGCCTCACCCTGCCTCACCCACGCCTCACCCACGCCTCACTCACGCCTCACCCCGCCTCACCCTGCCTCACCCTGCCTCACCCACGCCTCACCCACGCCTCACCCTGCCTCACCCCGCCTCACCCACGCCTCACCCTGCCTCACCCTGCCTCACCCACGCCTCACCCTGCCTCACCCACGCCTCACCCTGCCTCACCCTGCCTCACCCACGCCTCACCCTGCCTCACCCACGCCTTACCCTGCCTCACCCTGCCTCACCCACGCCTCACCCACGACTCACCCATGCCTCACCCTGCCTCACCCACGCCTAACCCACGCCTCACCCTGCCTCACCCACGCCTCACCCACGCCTCACCCTGCCTCACCCACGCCTCACCCTGCCTCACCCACGCCTCACCCTGCCTCACCCACGCCTCACCCTGCCTCACCCACGCCTCACCTGCCTCACCCACGCCTCACCCACGCCTCACCCTGCCTCACCCACGCCTCACCCACGCCTCACCCTGCCTCACCCACGCCTCACCCTGCCTCACCCACGCCTCACCCTGCCTCACCCACGCCTCACCCACGCCTCACCCTGCCTCACCCACGCCTCACCCACGCCTCACCCTGCCTCACCCCCGCCTCACCCACGCCTCACCCTGCCTCACCCACGCCTCACCCTGCCTCACCCACGCCTCACCCACGCCTCACCCTGCCTCACCCACGCCTCACCCTGCCTCACCCACGCCTCACCCTGCCTCACCCACGCCTCACTGCCTCACCCACGCCTCCCCTGCCTCACCCACGCCTCACCCTGCCTCACCCACGCCTCACCCTGCCTCACCCACGCCTCACCCTGCCTCACCCACGCCTCCCTCTGCCTCACCCACGCCTCACCCACACCTCACCCTGCCTCACCCACGCATCATCCACGCCTCACCCTGCCTCACCCACGCCTCATCTATGCCTCACCCACAGTAACCCAGAAACACACCCAACCTTTCCATAACGCATTTCTTTGCATTTGTAGGTGTTAGGTGCACAGGAGCTGCCTTTAGTTAGTAGGTGAACTGGCCTCTTGCAGCCTCCTTATTTTCTTATGTTTATGTTCTTATGTTCTTATAACCTACTTTTTTTTTACATCACAAAGGTCTGACCAAGGGCAAAACAAAAAAATAATACAGTAACAAAAATCAGCTTATTCCTTCCTCCCATCTTCCTCTCAATTTTGTGTATGTTCCAATTTTTATTCATAACTTTCATTTTCTCTCATTTTTCTGCCTCTTGTTTATCTCACATCCACCTCCTCTGTCTTCAATAATGTCCACCTCTCTCTCTTCCACTTCCACTTGATGCACTGTACGTATATCCACTTGTAAGCACTCCACTTTTATCCATGTACACACACACTCCACAATCACCCCACTTTTCGCTACTCTCATTATACCTCACTTAAGCCCTCTCATAATCCCTCTCACCTCATATTCTTGCCTCCTTAACTTAATTTACTCCTCTCCTCCACCTCCTCCAGCTCCACCACCTCCACCTCCTCCACCTCCACCTCCTTCACAGTCTCCTAAATTTCCCCCCACCACCTCCTCTTCCTCCACCTCCTCCACCTCTTCTTCCTCCTTCCTCCACCCACCACCTCCTCCTTCCTCCCCCCACCACCTCCACACCCCGCTAAGTTCCTCCTCTTCAGTTCTCATGAGTCTTCACCCTCCACCCCCATTTATTATCTCCCCATTTTCTTTTCTTTTTTAATGGGGGTCTCGCCTAAACAGCGCCTCCATTACCTCACCATGCAGAAAGTGGCTGTTCTTAAACGCTTACCTGGCTACCCACACTTTAATTAAGCAAAGTGGACCACGAGGGAAATTATGATATGATTCCTATATTATTATCATTATAATTATTAATATTACTAGAGTGCATGTGGGTGTGGGTGTGGGGGGGGGCGTTTGTGTGTGTGTGTGGATGGTAAGGTGAGAGGAAAGGATAGATAAGGAGGAGGAGAAATAAGGAGAAGAAGAAGAATGAGTACGAGAGAAGCGAGAGAGAATGTATTGAGGAAGGGAGATAAGAAATAGCCAGGGGAGGAAGAAGGGAAGGTAAGATGGAAGGAACGAGAGGCGGAAGAGAGAGAGAGAAGAAATAGCATAGACAGAAGGAGAGATTGATGAAAGCGAAGAAGAGCGAGAATAAAAAAGAAAGTGTATGGAAGTGAGATAAGAGAGAGGATGAAGGAGGGAGAGAAGAGAGGAGGAGAGAAGAAAAAGAGAGAGGAGAGAGAGAGAGAGAGAGAGAGAGAGAGAGAGAGAGAGAGAGAGAGGAGAGAGAGAGATACGGGGCCATGACACTGCCCATAGCACTGCCCTATCTATCTACTACCTTTAAATTTAAATGATTTTGTTTTTCATTCACATTTCTTTCTAATGGTTTTCTTCTCAGAATTTTCTTTTTTTCCGTAGAACATTTCGTTTTAGTATTTTTTATTTTATCTCTCTCTCTCTCTCTCTCTCTCTTCTCTCTCTCTCTCTCTCTCTTTTCTTCTATCTCTCTCTCTCTCTCTCTCTCTCTCTCTCTCTCTCTCTCCTCTCTTCTCTCTCTCTCTCTCTCTCTCTCTCTTTTCTCTCCCCTCTCTCTCTCGGTGTGTGTGTGTGTGTATTGCAAAGTTACAAAGGGATAGATTAATAAAAATAACGAAACTTTTAAATAGTTGTTCGTATTTACAATCCACCTTATTGCGTCCTCCTCTCCTCTTCCTCCTTCTCCCTTCTTCCTCCTATTCCTCCTTCTCCTCTTCTCCTCATCCTTCTTCTCTATACCTTAGTCACATTTCACTAACCTTGCATTGCTCTCATCCCATCAATCCTCTTATCTCTCTCTCTCCCATCTCTCTCTCTCTTCTCTCTCTCTCTCTCTCTCTCTCTCTCTCTCCTCTTCTCTCTCTCTCTTCTCTCTCTCTCTCCTCTCTCTCTTCTCTTCTCTCTCTTCTCTCTCTCCTCTTCTCTCTCTCTCTCTCTCTTACCCCACACCACACACACACACACAACACACACACCACAACACACACACACACACACACACACCCCCCCCAAAACCCCACACACACACCCCAACACACACACACACAAAACCCCACACACACCCCCACGAGATATCAGTCAATGAGGAAAAATTTCTTTCATTTACTTCGACTGTGGAAGGAAAGGGAAGAAGAAGAAGAAGAAAAAGAAGAAGAAAAAGAAAAAGAAGAAGAAGAAGGAAGAGGAAGAAAAGGGAGGAGGGAAGAGGGGGGGAGGAGGAGGAGGAGGGGAGGGGGAGGAGGAGGAGGGAGGAAAAGGAGGAGGGAAGGAGGGTCACTGGAGATGATTACTTTATGGGGTGAAGGAAGACAATAACAGTTTTATGACAGAAGGGAATGAGAAGAGGGGAGGAGACTGCCTTTACTGACGCCTGGGAAGGAAGGGGGAAGGAAGATGGAGGAGTGAGTGAAGGTTATTAAGACAAGGAAGAGGGAAAGAAATGCTGAGTGAGGTTTTTTTTTTGTAAGTTATTTTTTTAGTTAAAATATTTATGTTTTTTTAATATATTTTTTTTTTTTTTTTTTCCCTTAATTTCTTCCAAAAACCATTTACACTATTTTTACTTTTTATTATTTTTATTTTAACTTTTTATTTATTTTTTTCCCATTTACACAAACTTAAATTTCTCCTTTATATCATCCCCCTTTAATGGAATGGCACCTTTTTTTTTGTTTATGTATCGTAATATTTTTTTGTTTTTGTTTTTGCTTTTTTTTTTGTACTCTTCTTCACCCCTCTTCCATTTACTTTTCAATTCCTTTTTCCTTTTCCTCATTTACCACCTTTTAAAGAAGGATCTTGTTTTTTTTGTATGTATTAATTATGTAATTTTATTTTTTTTTAGTTTGGGTTTGATTGTATTCTTTTTCAAAATCATCTTTCCCTTCTCCTTCAATTTTCCTTCTTAAAACATAATACCTTTTAAAGGAAAGGCATCTTACCTCCGCCAACGAAGTTGGGGGGTTATGTTTTTTTCCCCCCATCTTCTGCGTCTGTCTGTCCCCTCCCGTCGTCTTGTCTGTTAGTGTACAGGATTTCTCGAAAAAATTACGAATAGATTTGGACCAAAATGGTAACCAAATTTATTTGGTATAAGGGAAAAACTGATTTAAATTTTGGGTGAAACTATTGACAACTTTTGCCATGGCAACCCCAATTTATGAAATTTCGGGCCGGAGGTATGCGCTATACTGAGGCAAATAATATTAAAAATATATATATATTATATAAATATATAATATTATAATTATTATATATATTATATATATAATTATAATTATTTATAAATATATTTTATTATTAATATAAAATTTTTTAAATTTTACGTATATTTGATTAAATATTTGGGCGGAGGTACGCTCTACTGAGGCCCCCCCCCCCCCCGTTTTATTTTTTTTAATCGTAAACATTTTTTTTTGTATTTTTTGGGGTTTTTATTTTGTATTTTTCAAATCCCTTCCATTTTTCCCTTCAATTTTTCCCTTTCCCTTTTCCCCCCTTATCTACCCCCTTTCATGGAATAGCAGCTTTTTCTTTTTTTGATCGTAATAATTATGGTATGTATTTTTTTTGTTTATTTTTTTAGTTTTTTTTTTTCTTCGACTCCTCATTCCTTTTTTCCCTCAATTTTTTCTCCATTTCATACCCCCTTTTAAAGGGAATGGCTCTATAATATAGTTCCTCCCGCGTAGGTATACTTAGGAAGTTTTAATACTGTTTCAACGCTTCAAAGCCCCAAAAAATAAATAAAAAAATAATAAATACTCGTAAAAAACTACTCATGCAAGTCAAATTCCCCCCAGATCGTGAATTTACCCGGGAATGCTCTTACAGCTGCAATGGGAGTATTGTTTAAAGAAAAATTGGTTTTCTCTTCTCTCTTCTTCCCCTCTCCTCCTCCTCTCTCTTCTCTCTCTCTCTTCTCTCTCTCCTCCTCTCTCTCTTCTCCTCTTCTCTCTCTCTCTCTCTCTCTCCCCTCTCTTCTCCTTTTCTCTCCCCTTCCCCTTCTCTCTCCTCTCCTCTTTCTTCCCCAATTTTGTGATTTTCTTTTTTTTTTTAACACTCCTCTTTTTCTGCCCATCTCACATCCACCTCCTCTGTCTTCAATAATGTCCACCTCTCTCTCTTCACTTCCACTTGATGCACTGTACGTATATCCACTTTAAGCACCCCAACTTTTATCCATGTACACAACACTCCACAATCACCCCACTTTTCGCTACTCTCATTATACCTCACTAAGCCCTCTCATAATCCCTCTCACCTCATATTCTTGCCTCCTTAACTAATTATTACTCCTCTCCTCCTCCTCCTCCAGCTCCA
>JACEEZ010025880.1:0-5000 GCA_016584305.1 Chionoecetes opilio | reverse complement strand
TTATTTTTTCGCCTTCATTTTTGTGTAGGTATGCGCGAGTATAATTTTGCTTATTACAAAATAAAGATCATAAAAAGGAGAACTTTATATCGCTTCAGTTTCACGTGTCATTATATCGCGTCAGTTTAGGTCACACTATTAGATATTGGAATACTAACAACCACGAGTACTACTAATACTACTACAGCTACAATGAATTATTTTATTACTACTACTGCTGCCACTGATCTATATAACATGGATCGCGGATCTGGGCTAGCTGTGGCCGAGATACTGAAGTCACCAGCCGCCATCTTGAAATAACCAAAACAAATACATGGGCCGGCCAGGCAGTGGCTGGGTGTTGGCTGCTGGCATGTGATAGCCTATATTACCACCTACTACTACTATTAACACCTACTACTACTACTACTATTACCACCTACTACTACTATTACCACCTACAACTACTATTAACACCTACTACTACTACTACTAAACTTCCAACCTAGTGCATCGTCGAACCTTCCAAGTCATTTATTTACGGTGATACACAGACAACAGGTGTGTTGCGAGGCCGTACAGGTGTGTAGTGACAGGTGTCTTGCGAGGCCGTACAGGTGTGTAGTGACAGGTGTGTTGCGAGGCCGTACAGGTGTGTAGTGACAGGTGCCTTGCGAGGCCGTACAGGTGTATAGTGACAGGTGTGTTGCGAGGCCGTACAGGTGTGTAGTGACAGGTGTGTTGCGAGGCCGTACAGGTGTGTAGTGACAGGTGTCTTGCGAGGCCGTACAGGTGTGTAGTGACAGGTGTGTTGCGAGGCCGCACAAGTGTGTAGTGACAGGTGTGGTGTATGTGGTAAAGCGAGAGGCTAAGAGTGCAGTGTACAGACCTAATGAGCGAACCACCGAGTGTGTGTGTGTCTGACCTAATGAGCGAACGCGCAGTTCTCGTCCACTATAACGGCGCTAGCCCCGTACCGCCGCCGCCACGGGTACGGCGCGAGCCACAGTGGTCCATAGAAGCTACTCTCGGGGATTACAGGAAGTTTAAATTAATCAAAAACCTTTGGCCTAATCAAAAAACCTTTCTTAATTAGGTATATTGAGTTGAAAGTAGTTAGTTTCGTACACTGATTTTGAGTATTTTCGTACATACCTGGTGTCGTTTCGTAACTCTAGTAGTCAAGTTCAACTCTGAGCTGAGTGTACGAAACGACTATGGTTTCATTTAGACTACGAAACAACTTTTGGTAATAATGGACGAGTTTCGCGGTCGTTTTAAGAGACATCAACTATTTTTTCTTGACCTACAATAGGTGCTTGTTGCAATGGAGATAGTTTTATTTTGCGCAACCCCCCCCCCCAAAAAAAACTAATATTAATGAAACCTAACCTAACCTTATAGGTTTTAATGAAACCTAACCTAACCTTAAAGGTTTTAATGAAACCTAACCTAACCTTATAGGTTGTAATGAAACCTAACCTAACTTTAACCACAAGGTATACTTTTTTTTCCTCTTTTTTTTCGCAAAATAAAGCTATCTCCATTAGAACAAGCACCGCTTATTAGGAAGCGCGCGGAACGGAAACAGACCTGAGTGCGGTTATGATACAAATGATCATATATGATCATTTGTATCATAACCGCACTCAGGTCTGCTTCCGTTCCCCACTAATTGTTAACAAGTATAAAAAAATATACTTATATCTATATCTACCTATATAAAAAAAAGTATACATATCCACCTATATTATTTTTTTAACTAGTAGGTGGATGACTGGAGTGGGTAGATGGATTAAGAGTGGATGGCGCTGGGTGGGGAGTGGGTGGTGGGTGTGTGTGTGGTGTGGGTGTGGGTGTCTGGGTGTGTGTGGGTGGGTGTGTGGGTGGCGTGCGTGCGTGTGTGTGTGGTGCTGTGGTGCGTGTGTGTTGGTGGGTGCGGTGTGTGTGGTGGTGGTGGTGCGTGTGTGTGGGTGGGTGGGTGTGTGTGTGTGGTTGGGTGGTGTGTGTGTGGTGGGTGGGTGTGTGTGTGGGTGTGTGTGGTGGGTGTGTGTGTGTGTGGTGGGTGCGTGTGGGTGTGTGTGTGGTGTTACTCACAGGTGAAAGATTTGCCACTTCCAGGTCACTGGTCTGTTTGTACAGGACATAGCAGCACAGCTTGGCATGACGAGGTGATAACACAGCCAGACAGCAAGCACAACTTGGCATGACGAGGCGATAACACCAGATAGACAGCAACGCGAGCCGCAGAAACAAGGCTTTGTTTTGGTTACGACAAGATGGCGGGCAGTTGGAACCAGTGCTGAGCCAGGCTTCCGCGATCCATGTTATATAGATCAGTGACTGCTGCACACACACTGCTACAGCACACACACTGTGCTACAGCACACACACTGTGCTACAGCACGCACGCACACACACACACACACACACACACACACACACACACACACACACACACACACACACACACACACACACACACACACACACACACACACACACACACACACACACACACACTTTCTTCTTTACACGTCTACATTTCCTTTACACTTTCTTCGTCGTAAGACACTCCTTCTCCTCCTCCCCCATCCGTCTCCTCCTCCTCCTCCCTCCTCCTCCTCCTCCTCCTCCTCCTCCTCCTCCTCCTCCTCCTCTTCCTCCTCCTCCTCCTCCTCCTCCCTCCTATTTTCCGGTCACGCAAGCACAAGCACAACATAATAAAAGAAAAGATTTATTACCAGTTAACAATCTTTGTAGTTTGTTGAGAACGCAGGAAATAGATTAATCGACTGAAAAGGAAGGAAAAGGAAGGAAGGATGGACTATTAGGAAGAGGTGGAGGGAGAAGACAAAGGGGATAGTAAGTCACAAAGTTAAGATAGTGCTATTCCTTTCATGCTGATAAGAAAGATTAAAGTAAGTAAGTGGTGGTCATGAGGAGGAAGAGGAAGCAGAGGAGGAGGAGGAGGAGGAGGAGGAGATAGGAGGAGGAGGAGTAATTATTCAGTAGCCATGAAAATCGGCTAATTAGGTGATTTTCACGTGATTATATTTCATGTGTGTGTGTGTGTCGTGTTTGTCTTCGCTTACCTGAATCAACTGCCCACTAAGAGAGAGAGAAAGAAAGGGAGAGAGAGAGAGAGAGACAGACAGACAGACAGACAGACAGACAGACAGACAGACAGACAGACAGACAGACAGACAGACAGACAGACAGACAGATTGCGGCACTGCACAGATAAACTCTGGATTGGATACTCGATATGTAAATAGAAAAATACACTCGAACAACGAATCGAATGAATGAATAAATGAATAAATAAATAGATAGGTAAACAAACAAACGACTCGGTGTATGATCAAATACGTTTAAATGACGAACAAACGACGAAGCAAGCAAACAAAAACATAATAAATAAATGAATATGTAAACAACATGAAAAGAAAATGTCAGAGAGAGAGAGAGAGAGAGAGAGAGAGAGAGAGAGAGAGAGAGAGAGAGAGAGAGAGAGAGAGAGAGAGAGAGAGAGAGAGAGAGAGAGAGAGAGTGACAGGAAAATCTAACTATACAACTCAGCAAAAAATGTATTCAAACAAATAAATAGTTAAATTAAAATAGTTCGGAAAAACACAGGAAAGAAATGATGGAGGAGAAGGAGGAGTGGAAGGTGAGGACAGATTACTGTCAGGGGATTAATGGTGACGAAAAAAAAAAGCTTGTTATAATGACACGGTTTTGGAGCGACGAGTGATAATGAGGTGATGTACGTGTGTAGGCTTGTGTCTCTCCCTTCCTTTTCTTAATTTCTTAATTTGTTTATATTTCTATATTTCTTTATTGGTTTCAAAATATTCAAAAACTTATTATTATAATTTGTTTGCTTAATTCATGATTAATTTCATCTCTAGCTTCATAATATATTGTAAGGGTTTTCTATTTATTTATTTATTTTTGTCTCAAATATTTTTTTGTTTTCCTTATCTGTACAGTAATAAATATCTAAAATTTCTGTCATTAATTAAAGTATTTTTATTTATTTATCTGTTTTAATTATTTAGTTGTTTTTTTCATTCCTATTTTTATTCAATTAACTTTATCATGTGTATATACTTTGTTTATTTTCATTCTTTTAGTTTCTATTTTTTCTATTTGTTTCTTTTTATTTTTATCTATAATGATTTTTCAACTTATCTTAATTTCATTTTCTTTATTTTTCTTTTCTGTTGTTTGTATCTAATTTTCATCTTATAATTACTTTTTTTTCATATCTTCCTATTTTTCATATTATATTTTATTCTCTATCCTCTTCAACGGCACAGTCTTTTTCTTTCTCCACGCCTCCTAACGCCTCCTCCTCCTCCTCCTCCTCCATCTCCTCCAGTTTTTCCTCCAGTCCCACGAGTATATATTCATCTCCCATGCATCCTCCCTTCCTCTTACCTTCCTCTCCTTTCCTTCCTCTCTCCGTCTCTTCCTTTCCGTCCATCCTTCTTATTTTCGTCCTTTACTCGGGTCTGTAAAGCGAAACATAATGTAATTTGTCTGTCTCTGCCTCGCAAATAGCCGCTCTTCCGCCTCCTTCCACGACCCGCCCACGACACCCCCACGACCCGCCACACGACCTTAGGGATATGCACGGCTCCTTCTGCGGCGTCGTTTTGCAGCCCTGTCGTGTCGTCGCTCCCTCGCACGCCAAAACTTTGTAGCTTCTTATTCCTGTTTGACCTAGAAGGGAAGGGAGAAAAGTGTGAGTGAATCTTGTATGTTGAAGAAAGATACGCTTGCTTATGTATTTTGTCATTTTATGTTTGGTTATATATTTGATTCATGGTGAGGTTAGTGAAATGAGATAAGTGAATGCAAAAGGGTGTTTAGTGGGATGTTATCTTGTTTTATTACCTTGTGTTCTATTGTGTTTATTCTATTCTATGTTATTCTATTCTATCATATTATGTTTTTATATATTTTATGATTAACTCTGATACGTTAGAAAAGACGCGAGGGGGCAAAAG
>JACEEZ010025879.1:35000-42500 GCA_016584305.1 Chionoecetes opilio | reverse complement strand
TGGAAGTCGAGTCTGCAGGGTGAGGTTACATACTCGTGCTGTCATGCTTCTTGAATTCCTTGTGCTGCTCTTAATGGAGTAGTCATGGTATCTATCAAAGCAGAGATAAACATCAGACTTCGTAAGTCTTTCAGAGAGCCAGAGCTTGAAGGTAGTGATGAAAGTTTCTACAGTGCCTTGGACTGGCCATTCAAGAGTCCAGAGCAGAGCAGATACGTTCACCACAATTGCAGTTGGGGTCAAGGCATTCCTCTGAGATATCTCGACTTGAAGGTTTTTTCGCTCAGAAACTCCTTGATATCTGTACAGAGCGTGGCGATCAGTTAGGTCATGTAATTCGTGATCGTATCTTGGGTGCAGGTTTGTCTGACCTTCATGCTCTTGATGCAAGATATCACCAAAAATGCTGTAAGCGATTCCACAATATCCCACAATCCAATAGTGAAAGCTCTAGTAGTAGCTCTAATACTGCTGACCAGCAAGCTCTTGTAGACACACTTGAAGTCATTGGTGACAACAAAACAAAAATTTGGACATCGACTGAAGTGGAAGATGTATATTCTGACAACGGAGGCAGTGAGCATTCGAGGCGGACCTTGGTGAAGAAGGTCAGTGAACACTTTGGTGATGAGATCATAGCACTCCAATCACCTGGCATCGCAACCTTAATGGTCTTTCGAGAGCATGCACCCAATAATATGAAGCTTGTCGATAATGAGACAGATGATGATTTGGAACTGTGCTTACAAAAGGTAGCAAAGCAGGTAGTGAAAGAGAGCAAAGACAAGAAGAACAATCTCACCGCATACAACAAGCATATCGACAAGAAGACTGCATCAGCCTGCATTAGCGAAACATTGCTTGAATTTCTGACCACGATTAGCCCCAAGTTTGCCGACCAGTCCCTACAATCTCTTATGATTGGCAGTATCATCGCTTCAGTCGTGACCCACCAACCAACCCCTCTTCAAATAGCAATTGGAGTCCTGATGAGTGATCACAAAGGCCTGATCGCAGCACTCTCCAAGTACAATGTCACATGCTCATATGATGAGACACGGAGGTTCCGTCGCTCAGCAGCAGTACAAGCAGCAAGAGCAAACTTACTTCCTGGCATGTCAGACTGTTCCCTTGGGGGGCTGGTTCATATCATCATTGACAATTTTGACACAGAGATCAGTTCCCAAAACTGTCGCCTCCAGTGTCATTACATGGCAATGCTCGCTACTCAGTATCAAGCCCACATTAACCACCTCGACGGACTGGATCCCAACTCTACCATTCCTCGCCTTACAAAACAAGAAATGAAGCATCCCATCACCTGTGAGACACCAATCACCGTGTAAAAAGGTTCAAAGAAGGTCAACATGCCACTAGCTGCAACAAACAGGTTTGAGATGACAGAGGAGCACATTGCATCACAGGCGGTGTCACTGGCGAGAGCACGCGATATTGACTACTATTTCTCAAGGATATTCTCTTCAAAGAGGGTACTCCAGAATACAATGGTTACAACACTCAGATTTGTCGTGAGACAGGCATGAGGCCAGCACCAAAAACAGTCGTATCATATCTGCCACTTCTAAACATGAAGCCCACAGATCGAACAACAGTCCTCACCTCCATCACCAGAGGATTTGAAGTGACCCAAAATTCAAATCAAGACATCTTGGTGATAACAGCAGATGCAGCAATCTACAAGATCATTGTTGACATTTCATTCCAACAACCTGACCTGCTGGATAATATGGTTGCACTGCTAGGAGGAATGCATCTGCTGATGGACTTTGTGGCATGCATTGGAACGTTGACAGCAGATTGCGGCCTAAAAGAAGTCTTAAGTACAACATTTGGCTCAGTTGACAAAATGTTGTCCGGGAAGAAGTTCCCTCAGAATGTGCGCGCCCTTCGCCTTCTAGTAGAAGAAATTCTTCGGTCAGTCCTCGAGAGCGGGAACATCACCAGCATGGAAGACTTAGAAGAAGAACTCAAGAAGCGCTCCTCACAGAGTCGCACCACTAAGATGTGGGTCGAAGTAGTCATCCGTCCAGCCCTCATCATCATGCTGTACTGTCGAGCATCACATGAGTGATTGGCTCCTTCATCTAAAGGCAACTGAGATGATGCTGCCATACATGTTTGCTGCTCACAAGTACAACTACAGCCGCTATGGACTCTACTATGTGCGGTCAATGACAAGGATTCAGCCAGATATCCTCGCAAAGTTCTATAAAGGACAGCAAAGTCTAACGTCACACAGCAGGCCTCTGGAATGGTGAGTGGTCGGACATGTTCATTGAGACTACCTGGATGAGGAAAGGTCATGGTCCAGGGGGTATTATTGGCAACACAGAAAACCCCCAAACGATGGCCACATGGGTCCACAGCATGGATGTTGTCATGACCCTGACAGGAGATCTCAAGAGGATGGGAGACCATGATAATGAGAAGATGAAAGAAAAACATAAAGAAGAATTTCCAAGCCGAATTAGACATGATGGAGATGACAGACAGGCTACCCGACAGGCTCTTGCCTCTTTCATTGATCCTCTCGACCCAGAATCACATGGAGGTGGGTTACTTCTGAACATCGTCAGTGGCAAGGTGGCCAGCCCCGAAGTCAACGTTGACAACTCGGTTGACTTAGGAACAACTATGATGACATACTTCGAGATCATGTGGCCTGAGGGATTTCACACAACTATCTCAAAATGTGTTATCACATTTGAAGAGAAGAAGAAACGTGTGAAAGTTGCTGGACATGATGTCATGGACCCAGAGGCGATCTACAATCGAGTGATTGGTTTACTAGTCAGTCAGCGGGATTTGGACCTTCAAGGTGTATTTGCAACTGAGCTGACAGCATACCCACCATCAATGTTTGCTCCAGATGGCACCATGCGTATTGCCACAGGTAAAGCCACACTAAAGAAAAACCTTCAAGTCGAGATATCTCAGAGGAATGCCTTGACCCCAACTGCAATTGTGGTGAACGTATCTGCTCTGCTCTGGACTCTTGAATGGCCAGTCCAAGGCACTGTAGAAACTTTCATCACTACCTTCAAGCTCTGGCTCTCTGAAAGACTTACGAAGTCTGATGTTTATCTCTGCTTTGATAGATACCATGACTACTCCATTAAGAGCAGCACAAGGAATTCAAGAAGCATGACAGCACGAGTATGTAACCTCACCCTGCAGACTCGACTTCCATCTCGAGATGCAATTCTGAAGAACTACAAGAACAAGGTCCAGCTCAACAAGCTTCTTTGCCAGCATATCCTGACTGATGACACATTCCTCGAGGCGGTCACAGACTCCCATGTCCTCATTGTCACAGGCGAAGAATCCATCCCCACACAGGTGCATAAGGGGCAGAAATCATTGTGTAGGGATCTTGCCTTAACATTTGAAGAAGCTGACAACATCATTGCTCAACAAGTTGTGGCAATTGGGACCAATCCGGATGCACGTGTGCTTGCATTAGCAGATGACACCGACGTGTTTGTGTTGCTGTTGTTCTTTTATGGAAACTCTTCTCTCCAGTCCGCCATCTACATGCAGTCACCAGTTTATGGCCGTTGTTGCATTGACATTAAGGCCACGTATATGAAGCACAGCACCATTGTGCCAGACCTACTTGCTATTCATGCTATTTCAGGATGTGACTCTGTAGCTGCGACATATGGTATTGGTAAGGCTACTGCTTTAACTGTTGCATCAAAAAGATACAGGCTGGATCTGCTTGGAGATGTGGCGGCTAAGGTAACACAGGTGACAGAACAAGCAAAGGAGTTCATGGTTGCGTGTTATGGTGTAAAAAAATGCTCATCTATGACAGAGTGCAAGCAGCATGTGTGGGCTCAGAAGACTGGTAAGACTTCCTCCGCCCCAAAACTATGCAGTCTACCACCGACCACAGAAGCATTCCATGAGAATGTTCTACGAGCTCACCTCCAAGTGGCAACCTGGCGAGCGGCTTTAAGCGGAGATCCCCCAGCAATGGATCCAGTACATTTTGGCTGGGAAACTGATCATGTCAACAAGTGCCTCATTCCACAGAACATGTGTCAGGGGACAGCTTATGCACCTGAGAACGTCCTGAAACTTGTACGCTGTAGCCGTGATTCAGAGAAGGCATGCCGAGGGGGCAAATGTGGTTGTATGAGCCGTCAGCTGCCATGCACCGTCTTTTGCGCTTGTGGTGCTGCTAGTGGTGTGTGCCACAACCCATTCAACTTGAAAGATGATGGAGAAGACAATATGGAGGAAGAATGTTAGGATAATAATTGTACTTTGTGATGTAGTAAGAGTTAAGCCAACGGAAAACGGCTATAACACAGTATTTGTAAGGTAATGTATGTCTAGTATTTACATGTCTTTATTGTGTAAGGAATTGAGATTTCCAATTATCATGTTTGCTTTGGATTCTAATGTTTCTCATCCAGAAAATATCAAGTGAAAATGCATCAAGAATTTATCATAATTAAATGCAGAAAAACAACTTTTTTGTGTAAGTTTGCCCACCATCTTGGTTCATTTCATTTGGTTCATTCATTAGGATGACTTGAAACAATTAAAACAATGCCAGAATCGGATTCTGTGCACCCGAAAACATACCTATAGACTATAAAAACAACATATTTGTGAGCTCAGAACAGAAATTATGAAGGGTTTTGTTAATCGACCATTTTTGGCAGCCATCTTGTTTTCTGAAAATGGCAAGCGGGTGTGAAGCTCACACCCACCCAGAAATTGAATTAGACACCAAGCTTTATCGAAAAATGCAATAAAATTATTACCCTCTCTCAGTGCAAGGTTCACCCTGAAAATGGGGTTCTACCACCGGACTATATAGGCGTCCAGCCTCTGGCCCCTTTGCTTTTGACTCAGTTCTTGCGGCTGGAAGTTGGCAGCGAGCCACGTTCTAGCCAATTAACTAATTACGTGAATTACTCATTAAGGGCTTGTTCTACGCAAAAAGTTTGTTGCACAAACTCCCATTGATTTTGACAGCACTACTTGCATGTCGAATTTCAGCTCAATCCGATAATATTTAGGAGTAGTTTACGCTAATTACTCATTAAGGGCTTGTTTTACGCAAAAAGTTTCTTGCGACGACCCCCATTAATTTTGACAGCACTACTTGCATGCCAAATTTCAGCTCAATCCGACAATATTTAGGAGTAGTTATTAACTTTTTGGCGGAAACTTGGTTCCACGGGTCTTATGGTAAGCGGCAGCGAGCGATGCCAACTACTACTACCACCACTACTACTACCACTACTACTACTACTACTACCACCACTACTACTACTACCACTACTACTACTACTACCACCACTACTACTACTACCACTACTACTACTACTACTACTACTACTACTACTACTACTACTACTACCACCACCACTACTACTACTACTACTACTACTACTACTACTACTACAATATACCTCCACCGCCTCTTTATTTGCGGCGGGTACGCCATAGCCCCACCTCGCTATTGACTGTGGCATCCAACCTTACAACTACCCCTAAAAATACATACATTTACTAACTAACTACCCCTAAATTTATAAACCTACTCTATTCCTAACCTATCCACCCTTATCCCACTCTCTACCAATGTGGCCTCGCAATCGAGGTCACTTATGTCCGTGTTAGAGGGAGTGGAGTATCTCGTACCCCTGAGACACAGGAGGGCGGACCGGAGCAGGGAGAAGGAGAGGCGACACCTCATCCAGGCGGCGACGGAGCTCCTTGGCTGGTGCTTCTTTACTGACATCAAGTCAGCTAGTCTTGAGTAGAAGCTCCTAGCCTTGGGGGCCATGCCGCCAGATGTGGTGAAGACCAGGGGCGTGAAGGTACCATGGTCGACTTGCAGGATCCTATCGCCATAGGCCCTTATCTTCTCCAGCTCGTTCCTGTGGTGGACAACCTCGAGGGAGAGCTCACGATGGGAGGCGGCCATCGGGTCGAAGATCCGGATGTCCAAAAAGGTCCGCTGCCCTCTGGTCCAGAATCCCCGAGCACAGATGTCCACGCGAGCCTCAGGGGCGGTATTGGCTGTCCTGTACCGCAGGAGTTCCCCATCTAGAGGCAGAAGGGTTGGCTCGGTGGAGACGTCGTGGCACACCTCCCTGAGCATGCTGGCTGTCAGGTCCCTCACCTCGTCGTGCCTGATACACACGAATCCCCCCTTTTTGCACGTCATGGTGTGGTCGACGTTGTTGGGGGATCCACACACACAGGTGTTGGGGAGTCCTTCCACTGGCCAGCCGTACCTCAGAGCAACGGCATCGACAAATTCTTGTTTGTTGAGGTTGAAGCCCTTTGCTCTGATTGGTAGTGATGTTAGCCAGTTGGACGCTCCCGTCTCCTGTGCGATGTGGATTTTTCTCACGGTGTCTGGAGGCAGGATGGTCGAAAGGTGTTCAAGGCTGGTCTTCTGCCCTTGCTGCCTGTCTCGTGAGAATCGTTTCTTTTGCTCAGCGATCACACTTTGGTCGATATCACCTTGTGCGTCCTGAGCGATGATCATATCCGTGAGGGACCTGGTAAGGTTGATGGAGTTGAGGTTCTCCACCTCAGCCACCTTCTCAGGAGAGGTGATTCCCATCCCGCCTAGTCTTGGAGGGAGTTCGAGCAACGCCCTCGCGTCATTCCCCGGGACGGGAGATCTCAGTAACGCTGGTATGAAGGTGTTCTTTATAGATTCCTCCAGCGGTCTGAGGAGAGGGCTGATGTCCGGGATGGTGTGCATGACGAAGTTCCACCGATGTTGCAGGCCATGCGTGTATGCCGCGTAGGCTGCGTGAGGCTCGGTCTTGGCCATGGCTGACAGGACATCGACCTCGTGCACCCACTCAGACACTTTCTCTCCGACGTACTCCTTCTTATACTCCTCTGTTCCAATAACAGCACCCAAGTGCCGCTGTCCTTCCTTCGTTACCACAACTCCACTGCCACTGAAGATGTTTACAGCCCCGTCATAGTGCTCTGGCTTGACGATGAGGAAGGATTTAGGGCGTTGGGTGTGTATCCTATGGTAGGGCCATTGGCCTGTATTAACCCCCACCAGTGGCTTAGGTCCTGTAATTTGCCGGCCCCTGACAGGTCGTCAGCATATGCCACCTGCTTCACCTTGGTTTTTTCAAACGCAATCACGCCTTGAAGGACTGACATGCCAAGGGCGTACATCACCATGGCCACTGGGTCACCTTGAGTTGTTCCTTCCCTTGACTCTAACACCCTAGCCTTATTGCTACCACTCCTATTTACATATAAATTAGAGGGTTCACTATAAGTGTTTTCGGCGTATGTAGCCAGGGAAGGACACTTGATTTTTATATTATGAAGCATTGTTTTTCTGTTGATGGAGTTAAACGCGTTTCTTGCGTCCACTAACAGAACCGCTTCACAGTCTTCTTGGGCGAAGATCTCCCTCATGGCGTGGATGGCTGCTTCCCCTCCTGCCTGTTGCCCTGCGCATACCTGGAG
>JACEEZ010025879.1:17500-30000 GCA_016584305.1 Chionoecetes opilio | reverse complement strand
TATGCCTCTTTTATGCCGTCTGACATCCTCTCCGACTCGTGCATGCGGAGAACCCTTCACGATAAGAGAAATAGGGCCCAAGGCGACCATTGTTTGTTATGAACTGAAAACTCTACCCAAGCTACCCACCTCTCAATGTGAGTAGAGAAAGTTCACGGATTTTGCTGAGTCACTACGCGCTTTGCCTCGGACCCAGGTTTTCGTGCGCAAATGGAACGCCTGAACTCTTGGGTTCCGTGAACTGGTTCTTGAAATGTCGCAAATGGAAGAGGCCTGTCATAATTCTAAAAGTAAAATAAAAAAACCAGTGAGCGACTGAGCGTTTATGTAAAATGCATGTAATTAAAATTATCATGAGCTTACTGGTCCATTTAAATATGAGCAAGCCTTGAGAAGTTGTAATGAGGATCTCTCACCCCTCATATATTCATCCCAAAGAATGAACAATTTATTTTGCAGTTCCCTGTATCGTCTTTGTTGGATCCTTCGGAGCTTTCTTTCCGACACCAGCCTTATCTGTAATGGTGTTAATTTAGCCTCTTTCTGCAGAAGGCTTACCAAAAGATAGAATTAGAGGCTATTTCTACCTGCTGCACGCTTATTTAATCGGTTGTGCCACTAGATCAGAGCCGGACTATCCTATAGGCTAGTATAGGCTGCAGCCTAGGGCCCCTCAAGCTTGGGGGCCCCAAACCTGGGGTCCCTGCTAAAAAATTTCCAGATATAATTTTTTTTGAAAAATGATATTTTGCATTGCTGAATAATTCATTTAACTTGAAATAAAATTACAAATAATTTGAGATAAAGGGCCCCTGGTTGAGGCCCTTTATTTGAGATAAAGGGCCTCTGTTTGAGGCCTTTATTTGAGATAAAGGGCCCCTGTTTGAGGCCTTTATTTGAGATAAAGGGCCCCTGTTTGAGGCCCTTTATTTGAGTTAAAGGGCCCCTATTTGAGGCCCTTTATTTGAGATAAAAGGCCCCTATTTGAGGCCCTTTATTTGAGATAAAGGGCCCCTGTTTGAGGCCCTTTATTTGAGATAAAGGGCCCCTGTTTGAGGCCCTTTATTTGAGATAAAGGGCCCCTATTTGAGGCCCTTTATTTGAGATAAAGGGCCCCTGTTTGAGGCCCTTTATTTGAGATAAAGGGCCTCTGTTTGAGGCCTTTATTTGAGATAAAGGACCCCTGTTTGGGACCCTAGCTGTAAATCACGGGGCCCCAGTCCATGTGTGTTTATCATCGTGCTAAACACAGTAAAACACTTATTTGTGAATGTAGCGTATATTTTGTTTTGCAGCTCACTTATTTTGCTATACAATGTAAAAGACATTCGGGTGCGGGCGAGTAGAGGGTGGCTCCGTCTGAGGGGGCCCACAATTTAATTAGCCTAGGGGCCCCAAAAGGTGGCTTTGTCTGAGGGGCCCCACAATTTAATTAGCCTAGGGGCCCCAAAAGGTGGCTTTGTCTGAGGGGGCCCACAAGTTAATTAGCCTAGGGGCCCCAAAAGGTCATAATCCGGCCCTTAACTAGATATATAGAATATAGAATACAACCCCCTACATTTGATGCCAACTCTAAGGCGGGGTTCACACTACACGTATTTGCTGTCCGTGTCTACGTGGGCGTGGCGATCAGCGACGTCACAGTGACGTCGCCCCGCCACTCCCGCAGCTACGTAGAACGAATTGGGAGCTCCGAATAATATGAGCTGAGACGCACGTCTCAAAGTTAGTGACGTCATCACTGTTCCAGCAATGTGATGGTCGCGGGGAGCCTGTGTTCACATTACACCGGCAGGAAGTGACGTCACTGTGACGTACTGTGAGTCACTGATGACAAGATGCACGTAGACTACGTCCAGCAAAAACGTGAAGTGTGAACCGGGCCTAATTTGGCGTTGCACAGTAAAGGAGTTATCTAATGTGGGCGAAATGACTCCACCGAGTGGGCGAACTGACTTTGGGCGAAACGACCTTTTGGTGTAGGCGAACTGACATGTGGGCGAAATGACCGGATACCAGTTGTATTCATCTAGTTGTATTTTACAGGGCCTGAGCAAACTAATCACAAACCACTGCAAACTACCACAAATCTCCCAAACATACCCCCAAACCACCCACAAACTATGAAACTCCCTCATATTACATGCAAATCAATAGCAAAACACTAATATCTTTCAGAAAAACTAACCAAACAAACCAGCGCAAACAAACCACAAAACTCTCCAAAAACTACCGCAAAACCCACAAACTTGCAGTGGTTTGGGGTTAGTTTGCAGAAAGATATTATAGTGTTTTTTCTATTCATTTGGATGTAATATGAGAGTTTCAGTGGTTTGCTGGTGGTTTGCGTTAGTTTTTGGAGGTTTGTGGTTAATTTGCTGAAAGATATGTGTTTTGCTATTTATTGCATGTAATATGAGGGAGTTTCGGTAGTTTTTTGGGGGGGTTTGCGGTAGTTTTTGGAGATTTGTGGTTAGTTTGCTGAAAGATATGTGTTTTGCCATTGATTTGCATGTAATATGAGGGAGTTTCGGTAGTTTGTGGGTGGTTTGCGGTAGTTTTTGGAGATTTGTGGTTAGTTTGCTCAAAGATATGCGTTTTGCTATTGATTTGCGGCGCTGATCAAAACGCTGGCAAAAAAAAACTATCAGAAACACCCAAAATTTTCTTCAAGTACTATTATATTTATCTCTGTGTTTACGTGCTCTGATCAAGCGCGGGAAGAGGATCCTCCCTGATGCTACGTCCCCGGAGCCCGAGCCTGAGCGTCTGGAAATCTTGAGTGTGTTTTGAGAACTCGGGGAATTTGCAGATTTTGATTGCGGATTATTTAAAAACGGCTGACTGGATACAAAAAGTGACGACGTATTGTTGATATACTCGTTAATGGCTATGATTTGATTGCATTAAATCAGGAATGATGAAATGGTCTGGACGATTACTTTAAGAACAAAGGCTCCCCCCTCTATCTTCTTCTTCTTATAGCCACAAACTTGGGGACATGGTGGGAAACCGGGGTTTTGGGTGGGGGAGCACACACATAAGGGAATATAGCCCCCCACAAAATAATCCCTAAACTAGGGATATTCCCTAGTTCATGAACTTTATCGGGGAAATATTACCCCGATTAAGTCTATGTACAGGGGGAAATTTCCCTAGTTTAGGGATTTTTTGTGGGGAGCCATATTTTTCCCTTATGAGTGGGGCTCCTTTTGTGGGGGAGCACACCAATAAAAGGGAAATATTTTCCCCCATAAAGTCCATGAACTGGGGAAAATTTCCCTAGTTTAAGGATTTTTTTTTTGGGGGGGGGCCATATTTCCCTTATGTGTGTGCTCCCCCACCCAAAAACCCCGGTTTCCCCCCAGTCCCCAAGCTTGTTGGCCATAAGAAGGAGAAGGAGATTGAGCCTTTATTCTAAAAGATGACAAACTCTACAGACCCAACCTAGCACCCCTCTTCGAGCCCCTTGTGCTGTGCACTAACCTAACCTAACCTAACCTAACCTAACCTGCCTAACCTAACCTAAAGGCCGTGTCACACAAAACATTTTTCCGGCATCTTTTGGTATTTGCTACCAAAGATGCCGTANGGTTTGTATGGTTTACGGCATTTCGCCCAAATGCGTTGCCCACAATAGTTCCCCAAAGAGATTTTGTTCCCCCACACTCAAGAATCATTCCCCCACACTAAAGTTGGTTTGCCCAAAGTATTATTCAACAATGCACAAATCATGTAGAAAAATTTTAAAAAACCCAAGAGAAACATCCCAAAGAATAAAATTATAAAAAATAATGTCAGGCCCTTCCTTTGTGCCCAAGTTGCATGAACCAGTTCTTTCGTTCAGGGTTGGGTTCTGGGTCGGGGGTTGGGGTTTGATGTCAAAAGGGAAGCAAAAACCCCGTTTTTTGTTTCAAACATACTCAGCGGGCGAGGCAATTTAGGAGAGAGAGGAGGAGAGAGAAAAGAGAGAGGAGAGAGAGAGGAGAAGAGAGAGAGATGAGAGAGAGAGAGAGAGAGGGAAGAGGAAACGAAGGAGAGAGAGAGGGGAAAAGAGAGAGAGAGAAAAAAGGAGAGAGATGAGAGAGAGAGAGGAGAGAGAGAGAAAAGGAGAGAGGGAGGGGGGAAAAAGAGAGAGAGAGAGAGAGAGAGAAGAGAAAGAGGAGAGAGATAACGAGAGAGAGAGATAACAGGAGAGAGAGAAAAAGAGAGAGAGAGAGAGAGAGAGAGAGAAAGAGAGAGGGAGAGAGAGAGAGGAGAGAGAGAGAGGAGAGAGGAGAGAGAGAGAGAGAGAGAGATAACAAGAGGAGATAAAAAGAGAGAGAGAGAGATAAAGAGAAACGAGAGAGAGAGAGATAACGAGAGAGAGAAGAGATAACGAGAGAGAGAGAGAGTAACGAGAGAGAGAGATAACAAGAGAGAGAGATAACGAGAGAGAGGGGAGATAACGGAGAGAGTAACGAGAGAGATAAGAAGAGAGAGATAACGAGGAGAGAGAAAACAAGAGAGAGAGAGAGATAGGAGAGAGATAGCGAGAAGATACGAGAGAGGAGTAACGAGAGAATAACTCAGCTAGTGCTATGTGAAGGGATCATACCAAGTTAAAATTCGCGGGAACGCAGGACTCCACCAGAGTATCCCTTTTTTATGCCGTTGACATCCTCCCCGACTGTGCAGCGGAAAAACCCTTCACGATAAGAAAATAGGGCCCCCGGGACCATTTTTTGTTATGAAAATGAAACTCTACCAAGCTACCCCTTCAATGTGGTAGAGAAAGTTAGGATTTTTTGGGGTCACTACGCGCTTTGCCTCGGACCAGGTTTCGTGCGCAAAAGGGAAAGCCCGAACTCTTTTGGGCCCCTGAACTGGGTTTTTGAAATGTTTGCAAAATGGAAAGAGGGCCCGTCAAATTCTAAAAGTAAAAAAAAAAAACCAGTAGCGACTGACGTTTAGTAAAAAGCAGTAATTAAAAATTATCATGAGCTTACTGGTCCATTTTAATATGAGCAAGCCCTTTAGAAGTTGTAATGAGGATCTCTCACCCCTCATATATTCATCCCCAAAAAATGAAAAATTTTTTTGCAGTTCCCGTATGTCTTTGTTGGATCCTTTGGGCTTTTTTTTCGACAAAAGCCTTTTTGTAATGGTGTTAATTTTGCCTCTTTCTGAGAAGGTTACCAAAAGATAGAAATTTGAGGGTATTTTCCCGCTGCCGCTTATTTAATCGGTTGGCCCCTAGATCAGAGCCGGACTATTAGGCTAGTTAGGTGCAGCCCAGGGCCCCCCAAGCTTTGGGGCCCCAAACCCGGGGTCCTGCAAAAAATTCCAGATATAATTTTTTTGAAAAAAAATATTTTTCATTGTGAAAAATTCATTTTAAATTTAAAAAAAAATTACAAATAATTGAGTAAAAGGGGCCCCCGGTTGGGCCCTTTTTTTAAAAAGGGCCTCGTTTAGGGGCCTTATTTTAATAAAAGGGGCCCCGTTTGAGGCCTTTATTTGAGATAAAAGGGCCCCCGTTTAGGCCTTTATTTGAGTTTAAAAGGGGCCCCCATTTGAGGCCCTTTTTGGAAAAAGGCCCCTATTTGGGCCCCTTTTTTGAGATAAAGGGCCCCTGTTTGAGGCCCTTTATTTGAGAAAAGGGCCCCTGTTTGAGGCCCTTTATTTTAGATAAAGGGCCCCTATTTTAGGCCCTTTTTTGAGAAAAAAGGGCCCCTTTGAGGCCTTTTTTTGAGATAAAGGGCCCCTTGTTGAGGCCTTATTTTGGGTAAAAGGGCCCGTTTGGGACCCAAACTGAAATCAGGGGCCCCGTCCCCCTGTGTGTTTATCATCGTGCTAAAAACAGTAAAACATTTTTTGTGAAGTAGGTATATTTTTTTTTGCGTCATTTTTTTTTTCTAAGGGACAAAGTAAAAGACTTTGGGTGCGGGCGAGTAGAGGGTGGCTCCGTTCTGAGGGGGCCCACAATTAATTAGCCTGGGGGGCCCCAAAAAGGTGGCTTTGTCTGAGGGGCCCCAAAATTTTAATTTAGCCTAGGGGCCCCAAAAGGTGGCTTTGTCTGAGGGGGCCCACAAGTTAATTAGCCTAGGGCCCCAAAAGGTCATAATCCGGCCCTTAAACTAGATATATGAATATAGAATACAACCCCCTACATTTGTTTCCCAACTCAAAGGGCGGGGTTCACACTACACGTATTTGCTGTCCGTGTCTACGTGGGCGTGGCGATCAGCGACGTCACAGTGACGTCGCCCCGCCACTCCCGCAGCTACGTAGAACGAATTGGGAGCTCCGAATAATATGAGCTGGGGACGCACGTCTCAAAGTTAGTGACGTCTCACTGTTCCGGGCAATGTGATGGTCGCGGGAGCGTGTTCACATTACAACGGCAGGAAGTGACGCACTGTGACGTATGTGAGCACTGATGACAAGATGCACGTAGACTACGTCAGCAAAAACGTGAAGTTTGAAACCGGGCCTAATTTTGGGGTTGCACAGTAAAGGAGTTATCTAATGTGGGCGAAAGACTCCCCCGAGTGGGCGAACTGACTTTGGGCGAAACGACCTTTTGGTGTAGGCGAACTGACATGTGGGCGAAATGACCGGATACCAGTTGTATTCATCTAGTTGTATTTTACAGGGCCTGAGCAAACTAATCACAAACCACTGCAAAAATACCACAAATCTCCCAAAACTACCCCAAAAACCCCCCACAAACTACTGAAAAATCCCTCATATTACATGCAAATCAATAGCAAAAAAACTAATATCTTTCAGTAAACTAACCACAAACCAGCGCAAACTACCACAACTCTCCAAAAACTACCGCAAACCCCCCACAAACTTGCAGTGGTTTGGGGTTTATTTTGAGAAAGATTATAGGTTTTTCTTTTCTTTTGGATTAATATGAGAGTTCGTGGTTTGGGGGTTTGCGTTATTTTTTGGAGGTTTGGGTTTAATTTGCTGAAAAAGATATGTTTTTTGATTGTTTTGCATGTAATATGAGGGAGTTGGGTAGTTGTGGGGGGTTGGGGTAGTTTTGGAGATTTGGGGTATTTTGCTGAAAATAGGTTTTGCTTTGTTTGCATGAAATGGGGGAGTTTCGGATTTTGTGGGGGGTTTTGGGTAGTTTTGGGATTTGTGGTATTTTGCTAAAAGATAGGGTTTTTTGCATTGATTTGGGCGTGATAAAACGCGGGAAAAAAAAAACTATCAGAAACACCCAAATTCTTCAAGTACTATTAATTTATCTCTGTTTTTCGTGCCTCTGATCAAGCGCGGGAAGAGGATCCTCCGATGCTACGTCACGGAGCCGGGCCCTGAGCGTCGGGGAAATTTTGAGTGTGTTTGAGAACTCGGGGAATTTGCGATTTGTTTGCGGTTTTTTAAAAACGGCTGACGGATAAAAAAAGTGACGACGTATTGTGAATATCGTTAAGGGGCAGTTTTGATTGTTTAAACGGGGAATGATGAAAGGTCTGGACGTTTACTTAAGAACAAAGGCCCCCCCCTCTATCTTTCTTCTTTAAGCAACAAGTTTGGGGACTTTTTGGGGGGAAAAAAAAGGGGGTTTGGGTGGGGGGCACACCCCAAAAGGGGAAAAATATACCCCCCCACAAAATAACCCCTAAACTGGGGATTTCCCCAGTTTGAACTTTATCGGGGAAATATTTCCCCCGATTAAGTCTATGTACTGGAAAAATTTTCCCTAGTTTGGGGTTTTTTGTGGGGAGCCATATTTCCCTTAGAGTGTGCCCCTTTTTGTGGGGGAGAAAACCCATAAAAGGGGAAATATTTCCCCGAAAAAGTCCATGAACGGGAAAAATTTTTCCCAGTTTAAGGTTTTTTTTTTGGGGGGGGGCCATATTCCCTTATGTGTTGCTCCCCACCCAAAAACCCGGGTTTTCCACCATGTCCCCAAGCTTGTTGGCCCATAAAAAGGAGATAGGAGTTTGAGTTTTCAAAAAGATGACAAACTCTACAGCCCTAACTAGCCCCCCTCTTCGACCCCCTTGTGCTGTGCACTAACCTAACCAAAACCTAACCTAACCCTAACCGCCAAACCTAACCTAAAGGCCGTGTCACACAAACATTTTTTCCGGCATCTTTGGTATTTGTCCCAAAAAAGAGCCCGTGTGGGGGCAAAAATATGCGGTTCTCACAGGGCGTTTGGGCTAGAGCATCTTCTTGGGGGATCCCGGGGGGGACCCCCAAAAAAAACTAAATAATATAACATTATGGATCGCTGAAATTAATATCGGCCATGTAGACAAAAAAGGTCGGCATTCTTTAAAATATAAAAAGGGGCTTAAAGACAAAGTATAATACGTTTAGAGCCAACATTTTTGTCAGCTTAGCGTGGAGACCTTGTTTTTAAGATTTTAAAGGTAGTTTTTTTCAAAAAAATAAAAAAATTTGGTTTTGGGGTTTTATTAAAAAAATATAAGACCCCGACTAATTCTCCCCCCCAAGTTTTAAGTGCTTTCCCGATGGAAAACAGGTTTTATGGAAATGGTACCATAAAATCGGTGAGATTTTTTTTTTTTTTAACTTTTGGGTTTTTCGAAATAAAAAAATTTCCATTTGAAAATGCACCCATTGAAGATTAGGAAAAAAAAGCGGTGTCTCTGAAAAAGACCGCGAAGTCATGCCATTATTCCAAATTTTTTGGTTTGGTACGTTTTGTTAGGTTTGGTTAGATTTGGTTTTGTTAGGGTTTGGTTTTGGTTTGTTTAAATTTTGGGGAGATTGGATTTGGTTTGTTTAGTTTTTAGGTTAAAAAAAAAACGAATTTTAGGTGGCGATTTTCCGGGTGGTTTGGGACGCCAACTCCGCGGAAAATTTTTCCCTTTGGTTTTGGTCATCCTCGAGCCGACAATTCTAAACTTTTCACAGGTAGATTCTTCATTTGAGTCTTTTAAACCCAAATTTCCCCTGGCGCAATTTGAATAATAAAGCTGATAAAATATACTACCTAGAATTAGTTCTTTCAAAACCAAAAAAACTTTTAAGTTGGTTAGGGGGGGGTTTTGGGATATTAACAGATGATATCAAGAACAAAAAAAGAAAATTATCAAGACCGGGAGTGGGAAGAGAAATGAGTTATAGGGGGATTGTTCCTGGCTAAAAAATCACGACTTTTCAATTTTTTACATTTTTATTTATAGTGGCCTATCTAAATCGCTTTTATTCTAAACATGATACCATTCTTTACAAAAGTTTTGGGGGGGAGCACTTCAATCTGTATCACGAAAAAGAATCAAAAAGGGAGGAGGAACAGACTACTTTAAAAAGTGAAAATAACACACTCGTGACTTGTCATGCATGATGCCGTATTTTGTCGTGTGTTTAATTTCATTTCCCCCTGTCGTCCCCCAAAAAAATCCCTTTTCGGTCAACGGTACGTTTTATAGTTATGTTCAACAAGTTTGTCCCCACATCTATCCCATCCGAAAAATTTTCAGGGGGGGGGTGGAGCACTCCAGTTTACGGTTTAGGGGCGAGTCTAGCCGCCGCCCCGTCGCAGGACACCCCACACCCCTTTCCCAGCCCCAAAACCCCGAAATTTGGACGAGTTAGCGATTTTGGATGCGCTGAAAATTTTGGACGCCGGCCGCCATATTTTTGACCGAGTGAGCTAAGACGAATCCTAAATCTTTATAAGTATGGGCCCAGGCCTTTGAACCGGCTGCTCCTGTAGGATAAAAAAAAACCACACAAAAGGGAAACAGAAGAAAACAAAACTACATACAAGCTGCAGTTTTATTGTCTATTTTGCCATACAGCACATTCTTTCCAAACTCTTTCAGTCTCAATCATCCGCCCCTTGTCTCACCACACATGTCCCAGCAGCAATAACATCCATTCTCTTCTGTCCTTTCAAACCACCTCATTCATTTCACATCCCATTCAGTCAAAACCATACGCTACATTTCCATTCTCTCCCCCGTTATTTCTCAGATCTCATATTCTATAATTCTACTAGTAATCATTTTACCGCAAAATGTAAACACAAACATCAAATCAATTTCATATTCCTGAAAATCTATCAGATATATAATATAGACTGATATGTATTCATTTTACTGTAACGTATTATATGATGGTGTTCATTTCAATGCTTATAATTGCTAACACTATTTATAACTTACAGAAAAAGTATAGACTTATTTTGACCGCGAGTATGTTCGACGAAATGTGCAACATTTTGTATAATTTCACAAAACCATTTCATCGAACATGTTCGGCGAAATGACCCTCGAAGTTCGACCAAACAGTCCAACCAAATGGCAAGTTCGACGAAACAGTCCGACGAAACGCACCGTGTGATAGCCACTTAAGACCTTCTTAGTGCCACCACTTCCACTTTAACCAATCAGCGTGAGCGACACAAGTCTGTATTTGGCGGGAAATAGGTGTTTTATACTGCTCCATACGGCCCAACCACCGTGGTAGCTGCCCCTCGAGTTCCTTCAGTGTCTTTAACCAGCGAATGGCTGCGTGATCCGTCCTGACGGTGAACTCTGCCCCATACAAGTAGTGGTGGAAATAACACAAGCTCCTCACTACTGCCAGCAACTCCTTCCTTGTCACACAGTAATTGCGTTCTGGCTTACTAAACTTGGCACTGAAGTAAGCCACCACATTTTCTTGTCCATCCTTAACCTGTGATAGGACGGCACCGATACCCTCAGCGCTGGCGTCAGTGTCGAGCAGATATGGGAGACTCGGGTCGGGGTAAGGCAGAACAGGAGCCTCCACCATGGCCTTCTTCAGGTTCTCAAAGGCCTGCTGACACGCCTCATCCCAGTGGAAGTGTGCTCCCTTCCTGGTGAGTTGGTGGAGCGGAGCGGCGATGGTCGAGAATCCCTGCACGAACCGTCGGTAGTACGTACACAGGCCGAGGAAACTTCTCAGCCCCGCCACACAGGTAGGCACCGGCCAGTCCTCCACGGCCGCCACTTTCTCCGGATCCGTGCGCACTCCATTTCTCCCCACAAAGTGACCCAGGAAAGGAACCTCTCGCTGGAAGAAAGTGCACTTCTTGGGGCTGAACTTCAGGTTTGCTTTCCTCAGGCGGCCTAGCACCTCCTCCAGCCTCTAGAGCTCCTCCTCGAAGGTGCCTCCGACGACCAGCACATCGTCGAGGTACACTAGGGCAGTCCTCCACTGTAGCCCCTCGAGTACACTCTCCATCAACCGCTCGAAACACTTGGAGCATTACAGAGGCCGAAGGGCATCACATTGAAGTACCATAGCCCTTGCCCGAAGGTAAATCCCGTCTTCTTCTTGTCCTCCTCCACCTGATGATAACCCGACTTCAGGTCGAGAGAGGAGAACCATTGCACCCCCTTCCGTGCATCCAACGTGTCGTCTATCCTGGGCAGGGGGTAAGAGTCCTCGACGGTCACCTGGTTGAGTGCCCGGTAGTCCACACAAAATCGTTTAGAACCATCCTTCTTGGTGACAAGGACGACCGGGGACGACCACGGGCTGTTAGACCTCTCAATCAGCCCCAGAGTAGCCATCTCGTTGACAGCTCGCTGCATCTCTTCCCGCTTGGCTGGAGCTACTCGGCGTGGCGGCTGCTTGATCGATCGGCTGTCCCCCGTGTCGATGGTGTGCCTCACCATGGACGTGCGACCCAAATCCATGTCTCCCTGGCTGAATGCATCGGCAAACTTACCGAGAGTCTGTTTGTCGCAGCGTCTGTTTGACGCTGCGATAAAGTTAAACATGTTAACTTTACCGCTCGCCTAGCGTTCAGTAGGGAATAGATGACTAGTTCAGACGACGACGGCAGTGTGTGAGGGTGTATTGTGCTTTGCTGATGGGTGCATTGTTCAGTTTTTTTTTTATGATGGCACCAAAACTAACCCGACTGAAAGGAAATGAAATATTCACCCTCCTTGAGATTATGGAAAACTATCCATCATATGGAACATTAAATTGAAAGACTATTCAAATAAGCCAATGCGTGTTGGAACGCGGGGGAGGTAGTGGAGAAATGAAGCCAGCCGCCGTGCGGGGTGCCGAGGAGTATCAGGGTGTGCGCGCGTACATGGCAGTGACAGAAAAAAAAGCAAACAAGACAATAAAACAAACAACAACAGCAACAACAAAAACAAGATAAGAAGAAAGAAGATAAGAAGAAAGAAGAACGAAGAGAAGAAGAAAAACAAGTCAAGCGTGAAGAAAGAAAAATCAAGAACAAAAACCAAAACTGAAGAACTGGTGGAAGGCGGGGGTGGGCGCGGGGTTGTCCTGGGTGTGTCCGGAGCACCATCTTCCGAGGCCCATGTCCTGCCAAGCCACCCCAGAGTGGTTTCTGTTTGCTCGTGCGAGAGGGAAAGCGTGTCGTAAGGTCGAGATCGACTCACAAACAAAAACACACAAAAAACATACAGCACCTGGTCAAGCCCCGGAGACTGTTTCTTCTTACTAGCCTCCTTTCTCTCACCCATCTATTCTCTCCCTGTCCCCAATTCCCCATCTCTGCTTTC
>JACEEZ010025879.1:0-12500 GCA_016584305.1 Chionoecetes opilio | reverse complement strand
CCAGAAAAATTGTCCGTGTGACCGCGCCTTAAGAGAATAAAATAAAAAAGAGGGGTGAGTCAATTTAGTTCGGGAGGTGTCTTGTTACTCTTCTTTTGAAAAGATGTAAGTCATAGGAAAGTGGAAAAATAGAAACAGGAAGAGAGTTCCAGAGTTTACCAGTGAAAGGGATGAAAGAGTAAAGATACTGATTAACTCTTGCATTAGGAAGATGGACAGAATAGGGATGAGAATGAGTAGAAAGTCTTGTGCAGCGAGGCCGCGGGAGGGGGGGAGGCATGCAGTTAGCAAGTTCAGAAGAGCAGTGAGCATGAAAATAACGGTAGAAGAGAGCAAGAGAAGCACAATTGCGGCGGTGATTTAAAGATTGAAGACAGTCAGTCAGAGGAGAGGAGTTGATGAGACGAAAAGCTTTTGACTCGACCCTGTTTAGGAGAGCTGTATGAGTGGATCCTCCCCAAACATGTGAGACATACTCCATACATGGGCGGAAAAGGCCCCTGTAGAGAGCAAGCAATTAGGAGGGAGATAAAAAAGGACGCAAACGCCACAGGACACCTAACTTCCTAGAAGCTGTTTTAGCAAGAGATGAGATATGAGATTTCCAGTTCAAATTTTTAGTAAAGGATAGCCCTATAATGTTCATTGTAGAAGAAGGAGACAGTTGAGTGTCATTGAAGAAGAGGGGATAGTTATCTGGAAGGTTTTGTTGATTAGATAGGTGAGGAAATTGGGTTTTTGAGGCATTGAACAAAACAAGGTTTGCTTTGCCCCAATCAGAAATTATAGAAAGATCAGAAGTTAGGCGCTCGGTGGCATCTCTCCGTGAATCACTTAGTTCCTGTTGAATTGGACGTCTAATAAACGACGTTGAAAAATGCAGGGTAGAATCATCAGCGTAGGAGTGGATAGGGCTTTGAGTTAGACTTAGAAGATCATTAATGAATAATAGAAAGAGAGTGGGTGATAGGACAGAACCCTGGGGAACACCACTATTGATAGATTTAGGAGAAGAACAATGTCCGTCTACAGTAGCTGCAATAGAACGGTTTGAAAGGAAACTTAAGATGAAGGTACAGAGAGAAGGATAGAAAGCGAATGAGGGTAGTTTGGAAATTAAAGATTTGTGCCAGACTATCAAAAGCTTTTGATATGTCAAGGGCAACAGCAAAAGTTTCACCGAAACCCCTAAAGGAGGATGACTAAGATTCAGTTAGGAAAGCTAGAAGATCGCCAGTAGATCGCCCTTTACGGAAACCGTACTGACGATCAGATAGAAGATTGTGAGCAGATAGATGCTTAAGAATCTTCTTATTAAGTATAGATTCAAAAACTTTAGAAAGGCAGGAAGTCAAAGCTATAGGACGGTAGTTTGAAGGATTAGAACGGTCACCCTTCTTAGGAACAGGTTGGATGTGAGCAAACTTCCAGCAAGAAGGAAAGGTGGAAGTAGATAGACAAAGACGGAAAAGTTTGACCAGGCAAGGTGCAAGCACAGAAGCACAGTTTTTGAGAACAATAGGAGGGACTCCGTCAGGACCGTAAGCCTTCCGAGGATCTAGGCCAGAAAGGGTAAAGAAAACTTCATTCCGAAGGATCTTAATGACAGGCATAATATGGATGACTAAGATTCAGTTAGGAAAGCTAGAAGATCGCCAGTAGATCGCCCTTTACGGAAACCGTACTAAGGTGGAGGAGAAGTGGGTGGAGGAGAAGGAGGAACAAGCCCTTCATCAACCAGAGTGGAATTTTTAGCAAAGGTTTGAGCGAAGAGTTCAGCTTTAGAAGTAGATGAGACAGCTGTGGAGCCATCTGGGTGAAGCATAGGAGGAAAGATGAAGAAGAAAAATTGTTAGAGATGTTATTAGCTAGATGCCAGAAGTCACGAGAGGAATTTGATTCAGAAAGATTTTGACATTTTCTATGAATGAAAGAGTTTTTGGTAAGTTGAAGTAAAGATTTGGCATGATTACGGGCAGAAATATAAAGGGCATGAGTATCAGGAGATGGATGCTTACGGTACCGTTTGTGAGCCACCTCTCTATCTCGGACAGCATGAGAACAAGCAGAGTTAAACCAAGGTTGACGGGCTTTAGGATTAGAGAAAGTGTGTGGAATGTACGCCTCCATGCCAGAGACTATGACCTCAGTTATGCGCTCTGCACAAAGAGATGGGTCTTTGACATGGAAGCAGTAATCATTCCATGGAAAATCAGAGTAGTACTCTGCCTTAGGTCTTCCCACTTAGCTGAGTTGAAGTGCCAGAAGCACCTCCGCTTAGGTGGGTCTCGAGACGGTACCGGAGCGATAGGACAGGTTACAGGAATAAGATTGTGATCGGAGGAACCCAACGGAGAGAATAGTTTCACAGAGTAAGCAGAAGGGTTAGTAGTTAGGAAAAGATCAAGAATGTTGGGCGTGTCTCCAAGGCGGTCAGGAATACGGGTAGGGTGCTGCCCGTAGGGTGCTGCCCATATATGTATGTATTTGTGTATATAGTAGTATATGGTAACTTATATGTGAATAAGAAAACAAGAAATGAAGGACGGAACACGCTCCATGAACTTGTGGAAGCAATAGACTATAGTGATTCAATGTGGCGTCCTCGAGAAAGTGGCTGAGGAATTAAGTAAATAGTTAGCATCTCATTCTCTGTCTTAATCTATTGCAACAAAGCCGTCCATTATGTGTGATATTTGTGGCTTAAGTGTCCTGTGTCTTGGGGGTTATTATAAAAGCCTGGAACCCCCTCCTCTGTATTTACCTCCTACAACGAGACAAGGCGTAGACAAGACTGGGATGGGAAAGTTTCACGCCCTGAATCCTGTATAAATGCTTTGTCTCGGCTACCACCCTTGTTTGAGGGACACAAGTCTAGTATATGGATGGAAGGATATACTGTATGATGTATATATGTGCAGAAGAGAACTACTACTCTGTACCATATTTCTTTTTAGCAGAGGTGGGCATCGCAATTTTTTTCTCCAATTCCGCAATCGCAATTCCGCAATTCCGACCTGCACCAGTCCGCAAACGCAATTCCGCAATTTTTTTCAGATAGGCCTTTTCGCAATCGCAATTCCGCAATTCCTCAAACTAATTTTGACACCATACAATTAAACAAACACCTACAATTAAAACAAAAAATGTCTCTAGACTCTTAAACATCTCTAGACTCTTAAACACCTACAATTAAAACAAAAAATGTCTCTAGACTCTTTATTAGTGTTTAATACTTCTGTATTCCTATTCTGTTTCTGTCTATACTTGTTACTTGTCCTTCACAATTAAGTCTTTGTCTCTTTTAGTGTTTTTCTTTACTTTTACACTTCACAGTCTACTGGCTAGTAATCACTAATCTAAGTAATCTACTAATCTTCCTTTTCCATCCTCCTCTCCTCCACTTCTTCTGGTTCAGCATGTGGACTGCAGGGGCGTAGTTAGGCCTGGGCATTGGGGGTTGTAGCCCCGAATGTTTTATGAATAGTCCCGGATCTCAAATACCTTTTTTTATTTTTTTTATTTATTATTTATTTTTTATTTCAAAAATAAGATAAGCTCTGACTGGGGCCAACATCAAATTTTAGTAAAAAACAGATCTTTGGTTAGATGTTACTTAGCGTATGCTGATGGCATCTTTTTATGAGCAGGTCATGAGAGAGGTGGAGAGAACAGGAGGAGAGAACAGAGGAGATGAGGAATGCATGACAGGAGATACCAAAAGACTTTTGGAGAGGTGAAGAAGAGAATATCAGATGGACAAGAAGACACAGAGTTAACAGAAGTGCATTTTTTTCGAAGTGCATTTTTGTGTGTCCTTGGCCAGTCCTTTGCGATGTAAAAAAAAAAGAAGTAATTGCAAGACCGAGGTTGGTCAGATTTCAGTACTGAACAAAGCATTGGGAATATACAATCTATATGACTGCTTCATCACGCCAAAGCTCTCTTTTTCTTAGGGTTTTACTCCTATTGATGAAAATAAAAATAATAACGAAGTTGAAACCCCAACTGAGATTGTCTTAATTTTATTTTAATTACATGATTCGAAAGTTATCCTAAGCAAATTACCGGAACCAGTTGGTAGAGCAGTGTCTCACATCTTAAATTCATTATACTCATAAATAAAATTATCCTGTAAAAATGTAAAGATATCCCTTGGCTGGGCTAAGCCCCCAATGTATCAAGATCCTAAATACGCCCCTGATGTGGAGGTTTGCAACTAATCACACACACGGCCAGCGTACACGCTCTCAATCCCAAGTTCCAGCACGCACTGACTGAGTGACTGTGCTACACTTGGCAATTTGGCAGTGTCGTTTCCACAATATTTGGTGGAAATTTATGTTCACGCGGACACTTGCCACTTTGAAGGTGGTGACCGTCACAATTATTGCGATTGCGTTTCAAAATTTTGGCGGTCCACAACCCGCAATTCTGCCTTTTTTTCAGGCATCCGTAATTGCGCAATTCCGCAACCGAATTACCCATTCCACAAGTTATTGCGAT
Source organism: Chionoecetes opilio (assembly GCA_016584305.1). Taxonomy (NCBI): domain Eukaryota; kingdom Metazoa; phylum Arthropoda; class Malacostraca; order Decapoda; family Majidae; genus Chionoecetes; species Chionoecetes opilio. Next base: position 7,994 of record JACEEZ010025879.1, on the reverse strand, counting down.
TGCGTTTCAAAATTTTGGCGGTCCACAATGCGCAATTCCGCAATTTTTTTCAGACATCCGTAATTGCGCAATTCCGCAACCGAATTACCATTCCGCAAGTTGCGGAATTGCGGACTAAAATTGCGGAATGCCCACCTTTGCTTTTTAGATAATTATGCAAAAAATCTAGGAATTTAAGGCCTCTTCCATTTGGGACATTTCAGGAACCAGTTCACGGAACCCAAGAACTCAGGCGTTCCATTTGCGCACGAAAACTTGGGTCCGAGGCGACGCGCGTAGTGACTCAGCAAAACCCTTGAACTTTCTCTACCCACATTGGGAGGTCGGTAGACAGTATAGTTTTCAGTTCATAACAAACAAATTAATGGCCGCCTTGGGCCCTTTTTCATCTTATCGTGAAGGGTTTTCCGCATGCACGAGTCGGAGAGGATGTCAGACAGGCCTACAAGGGTCACTGGTGGAGGAAAGCGGTCCCGCGATCTTAATCTTGATATGATCCCTTCACATCACAGCTGAGTTACCACTTAATGTTTTTTTTGTGTGTTTTAAGCAGACGAGGTGCAGTGTTAGCACCAATCATTGGTTAGCACGCCGGGCGAGTAGTCCATCCCCCCCTCTCTCTCTCTCTCTCTCTCTCTCTCTCTCTCTCTCTTCTCTCTCCCCCTCCTCTCTCCTCTCTCTCTACTCTCTCTCTCTCTTTTCCTTCTCTCTCTCTCTTTCTCTCTCTCTCTCTCCTCTCTCTCTCTCTCTCTCTCTCTCCTCTCTCTCTCTCTCTCTCTCTCTCTCTCTCTCTCTCTCTCTCTCTCTCTTTTTTTTTTTTTTTTTTTTTTTTTTTTTTTTTTAAATTTGATATTTAAATTTACAGCCAAAAGTTCCCGGTGAGGTTCCGATAACTATCTTTAGTCTGCACATTTATTTGACTAATTATGTCCAGATGGCATCAGCCAGGCATTCACTGCACACTTGAAGATGGCCGTGCTATAGGATATATGCCTTTCGCCATAAGACCATATCTATATCTCTTAGGATCAAGCCTCCATAGGACCTGGCCATAGGATATGCCTTTCGTCCATACCTCACCACTCATTACTCACACATCCAAAACCTCACCACTCATTACTCACACATCCATACCTCCCCACTCATTCTCCCACACTCATTACTCCCACACTCATTACCACAATCATACCTCACCACTCATTACTCCCACACTCATTATTACCACACTCATACCTCACCACTCATTACTACCACATCCAATACCTCACCACTCATACTCCCACACTCATACTCACCCATTATTACAACCACTCACTCACATCACTCGCTTCGAAGACCGTGATTTGATCGTACTATTTCAAAATAGCTTTATTGTTTAAAATCATTAAGAATGTTTATTAAGTAACTGCATAATATAAAAGGACCTAAGTAACAAGTTCGCCATAATATATTTCCCAAACCCTCGAATGTCGAGTTATGGCTGCCTTCAGTATATCAGTGTTCTTATACGTACATGTTTTTATTACTATTTTTTATTAAATATATTTTTTATTTATTTTATCTATTTACATTCATCGGGACCCCTAAATGCCCGGGGCCTGAGGCTGCAGCCTCATTACCTCAATGTAAATCCCGCCACTGGCCATGGTTCACCCCATGGTCTTGTCCACGCGAGTCGGACTCGCAATCGGCAGTTTCACCCTCCTGGGGGCGAGCTTGGAGCTCATAAACACCGATCTTTGGGTAATGCTGGGCCTCACACACCCACCCCCCACCCATCCATTTGCTAAAGGGGAGACAGAAAATTTATCAGTGAAAAAATCCCCGGTAATGAGTGGGACCGGGGATCGAACTCCGGACGACAGATTGGTGCCTGACGCTATAACCCACCGAGCTGTCCAGGTGTGTTTTGTGTGTGTGTGTGTGTTTTGTTGGGGTATTTTATTTTCATCATAATGGAATGGCCAAGTGCAAATATTTTTTTTTTTTTTTTTAGTTTATTTATGTAATCATAATAAATGCTTGGGGGTCCCATATTCGAAATGGATTTCCAGAAGGGGTCGGTGTGTGTATAATATATTTTATATATATATATATATATATATATATAATATTAATATAATATACACACACCAGAGAGAGAGAGAGAGAGAGAAGAGAGAGAGAGAGGGGAGAGAGAGAGAGAGAAAATATGAAATATATATATTTTATATATTTTCATATCTCTCTCTCTCTCTCTATCTCTCTCTCTCTCTCTCTCTATCTATCTGGTGTTGGTGTATATTATATATATATATATATATATTTTATATATATATAAAATTTTAAAATTTTTATATATATATATATTATATATATATATATATATATATATAATATATATATATATATATATATATATATATATATATATTATATATATATATATATATATATATATATATATATATATATATATATATATATATACACTAAATTTATTCCCGAACTAAATTGGCTCACCCCTCTTTTTTATTTTTATTCTCTTACTGTTTTCTTTTATAGGGGCTGGCAACTAAGCGGGCTTTGTGTTACCCATTTTGTTGTGCCCTGGCCAGTTCCTTGTGATGTAAAAAAAAAAAAAAAAAAAAAAAAAAAAACCCCCAGACCCGTCTGGAAATCCAGTTCGGTTATCGACCCCCAAGCATTTATTATGATTACATAAATAAACTTAAAAAAAAAATAAATACGTACTACTACCGTATAAATATAACACTAAAGGCCGCCACCTGCACTAATGTCGCCAGGCGCCATATATTGCGAATTATAGGCATCACTATTGATCTGTATGTGCCACTGAACATGATACACAGTAGTTTATTAACTGTATAGTCTACCTGTTTCAGCGTTGGTTTTTTTGCCTTGTATCTGCAAATATATACGGTTTCAATTTCGCTACTCGTTTTTTTTTCGGGCACGACGACGGTGGGAGGACACTCCCCGTGGGACTCTCCCAGTGGGGGGGAAGGGGCGGGTAGGGTTTCTTCCGCGCTAATCTCCAATGAGGCGGCGTCAGGAGGAGGCTGGGAGACAACTTTTCATGTATATTTCTCCCATTCAAAGTCTTTGATAGTTCAAGTTATTGCTGGAAGCTCCCTATATATATATGTTCGTGGCTCCTATATGTTTGTCTCGAACAAGGATGAAATTTGAGGAGGAAAGGATGGAATGAGAGAAGGAGAGAATTAAGGAGAGGGAGGTGAAGGTGTCTTCAAGACACCTAGGGCCCCTACTATTGCGATCGCCTTGCGTCGCTTGCGATGCGGCCAGGTCAAGTCTCCAAGGGGGCGGAGTCAGGAGAAAGGGGGTTGACAACTTTTCAAGGGATATTTCTCCCATTGAAAGTCTTTGATAGTTCAAGTTATTGCTGGTATTTAATCCCTGAATGCAGAAACATGATTAAAAGCTTATTAAATGATATATTGGGTACTGTAATATTTAAGATCAAGAACTAGAACTGTCGCCGGACAATTGGAACTCCCGCCGACGTGAAAAATTGGAACAGTCGCCGATATCGGCGAAAAGTTCCTATCGCGACAGTTCCAGGTACCGGTGAAAGCACCGTCGTGTTGTCCCTATCGTGTGTCCGCCGCCGTCTTAGCTGGACCACTATGATCTCTGGGGGACGCTGGGTTCACCTCACACAACGGTACTGTACCGCTTCCTCACCTCACCCCAACGGGGCTGTACCCGCTTCCTCACCTCACAAACCCAAAGGTACTGTACCCGCTTCCTCACCTCACACCAACGGGACTGTACCCACTTCCTCACCTCACACCAACGGGACTGACCCGCTCCTCACCTCACACCAACGGTACTGTACCCGCTTCCTCACCTCACACCAACGGTACTGTACCGCTTCCTCACCTCACACCAACGGACTGTACCCGCTTCCTCACCTCACACCAACGGTACTGTACCCGCCTTCCTCACCTCACACCAACGGGACTGTACCCGCTCCTCACCTCACACCAACGGTACGTACCCACTTCCTCACCTCACCCCAAAACGGACTGTACCCGCTTCCTCACCTCACACCAACGGTACTGTACCGCTTCCTCACCTCACACCAACGGTTACTGTACCCGCTTCCTCACCTCACCCCAAACGGTACAGTACCCGCTTCCTCACTTAAACACCAACGGGACTGTACCCGCTTCCTCACCTCACACCAACTTTAACTGTACCCGCTTCCTCACCTCACACCAACGGTACTGTACCCGCTTCCTCACTTCACACCAACGGGACTGTACCCGCTTCCTTCACCTCACACCAACGGGACTGTACCGCTTCCTCACCTCACACCAACGGTACTGTACCCGTTTCCCCTCACCTCCACACAACGGGACTGTACCCGCTTCCTCACCTCACACCAACGGTACTGTACCCGTTTCCCTCACCTCACACCAACGGACTGTACCCGCTTCCTCACCTCACACCAACGGTACTGTACCCGCTTCCTCACCTCACACCAACGGTACTGTACCCGCTTCCTCACCTCACACCAACGGGACTGTACCCGCTTCCTCACCTCACACCAACGGGACTGTACCCGCTTCCTCACCTCACACAACGGTACTGTACCCGCTTCCTCACTTCACCACCAACGGTACTGTACCCGCTTCCTCACCTCACACCAACGGTACTGTACCCGCTTCCTCACCTCACACCAACGGTACTGTACCCGCTTCCTCACCTCACAACCAACGGTACTGTCCCCGCTTCCTCACTTCACACCAACGGTACGTACCCGCTTCCTCACCTCACAGCAACGGTACTGAAACCCCGTTTCCCCTCACCTCACACCAACGGTACTGTACCCGTTCCTCACCTCACACCAACGGTACTGTACCCGCTTCCTCACCTCACACCAACGGTACTGTACCCGTTTTCCTCACTTCACACCAACGGTACTGTACCCGCTTCCTCACCTCACACCAACGGTACTGTACCCGCTTCTCACTTCACACCAACGGTACTGTACCCCTTCCTCACCTCACACCAACGGTACTGTACCCGCTTCCTCACCTCACACCAACGGGAACTGTACCCGCTTCCTCCCCCCACACCAACGGGACTGTACCCGCTTCCTCACCTCACACCAACGGTACTGTACCCGTTTCCCTTTCACCTCACACCAACGGTACTGTACCCGTTTCCCCTCACCTCACACCAACGGTACTGTACCCGCTTCCTCACCTCACACCAACGGTACTGTACCCGCTTCCTCATCTCACACCAACGGTACTGTACCCGCTTCCTCACCTCACACCAACGGGACTGTACCCGCTTCCTCACCTCACACCAACGGTACTGTACCCGCTTCCTCACTTCACACCAACGGTACTGTACCCGCTTCCTCACCTACACCCAACGGTACTGTACCCGCTTCCTCACTTCGCACCAACGGTACTGTACCCGCTTCCTCACCCACACCAACGGTACTTACCCGCTTCCTCACCTCACACCAACGGGACTGTACCCGCTTCCTCACCTCACCCCAACGGGACTGTACCCGCTTCCTCACTCACACCAACGGTACTGTACCCGTACAGTCGTTGGTGTGAGCTTCCTCACCTCACACCAACGATCACACCATATATATTTAGTCTTATTAGAGGTATTGACATGTATAAAAATGCTGGATGGCTTTCTTGCGACTTATACTAATGATATCAAAGTAGCATATCAAATGCATATCAAATGCATATATACATTGTAGTTTATTTATTCAGGTTTCCATGTATTGTTCCTTTTACTCTCAAATTTATCACTGCTGCTTAAATTCCGCATTGCTTCTTTCCGCATAAAATGCCAACTTTTTCAAGATTAAACATAGAATAGAAAATGAATAAGTAAATGAAATGTTAGAATCATAAAAATTACATTCACTGATTGTAAACCGTCAGTTCAGCTTACAGAATCCTGAGGGGGGAAAAAATATGCAGCCATGAACTTTTTTTGGGCGTTGTGGAATGCATCGGTGTAATTACGACAGTTACGACAGACAGACGTCTGAGTTTGGGAAAACTTTTGTAGATTTGATAGAGGTTAATGATAGTTCAGCTATAAGAATGTTGTGCCATGAAAGAATATTCACATCAAAAGACATTTCTGTTGATAATATTGTTGAGTTTTGTTCTGACACTGCCAGTGTGATGATGGAAGCCAACCATTCAGTAGCTACATTATTAAAAGATTTTTTGCCTCATTTCATGATTGTTAAATGTTCAAACTACATTATTAATCTATGTGCATCAAATGCCTCAAACTTCTTAAATAAGTTGAAGTTTTATGCCGTAACTTTTGCACACTTTAGTAATAGCTTCAGGAGGCAACATGCATTTCAAGAGCTTCAATAATTCGTTGAGATTGAACATTATAAAATCCTGGCTCCAGGCCAAGCCAGATGGTTGTCTCTACAGGCATGTTAGAACAGTGGGATCCATTGTAATTGTATTTTACAAAATTAGCATTCAATGACCCCAACAATATGTATATGGCATGATTGTTACTGCCTTGAAAAAACAAATTTATTTGAACCTACTTCGAATTTCTAGACTACAGAATTGGGTATGTTTAACAGTTACAAAACGCTCCTCCAGTCTGAGGCTACATTTTTTTCATACTAAGGACTAAGATATTCAAACTCTTTATAAAAGTTTGTGTTCTGACTTTAAGGATGTGAATTTTGTTAAGAATGCTGACATTTCATTCCTTAGTCCTGCTCACCCATTGTTTCAAGTGACTTAATCCCCATTGATAATAATATTTAGGAGTGAGTGCATCAGCAACATTAAGTGATCTAATACAATCGGGAACAGTAACTAAAGATTGAAGAACTTCCATAGTTTTATAAGTCATGTCAGTCTTTCTTAATATAAGCTTTATCCCAAATTCAGAAAAAGATATTCATTAAAGGATTAAATTCACGATGAAATAAGTGGTCTGCGTAAATCTTTATTCTGCTTACACTCTGAATTCACCATCGAGAGGATATCTATTTGATGAACTGTCAAAATCAGCAAAGCATGCTTATTGAATTCTTGTGGATGAAAAATGGAGACTGCACTATATTTGAAGAACTTTCTAATCGACTTCACTTCACAAAGTACTGGAATATTGCGCTGAACAGGAAAAATTATCCAGGACTGTTATAGTCATATCCACCCTCTTCTCAATACCCTTTTCAAATGCAGCGAGTGATAATTTTTTTACCAAACTAAATCTAAATAAAAACTTCTCTGATTCTCCCTTGAAAATAAAACATTAAGTGACCTAATACATGCACTATATCATATAAGACACTTGAAAGCATCTTCTCACAACCTGAACATTGAGGATATATATATATATATATATATATATATATATATATTATATATATATATATATATATATATATATATATATATATATATATATATATATATATATGATAATCGAAGTTTACAGCGGTGCCGGTTATTTAGGGTGTGACGAAAATTCATATCTCCTGCGGTTTTGAGGTGGTCAAGATGGCTGGGGTCAGAGCGTGGCTCCGCCCTTGGAGGAAGCAGAGGGTCGTGACTCGGGGGTTGCCAGGTACGCGCGTTGACGCACGCCGCCAGATAGGTCACCCATATAAAACAGGTCGTGACCTCGCCTCGCCCTCCACTCCTGACACACCATGGCCGTATTGTGTGTTGTGAGGAGCCGCTGTGTCGGGCGTGGGTGTCACGTGGGAGGCTTGTAAGTCTTTCTATCCTCGATAACTGGTATTGTGAGTATCTTGTGAGCTTTAAGCATTATCAGTTCACGGATGTCGGGTTGGCTGTATTACGGAAAGTGAGTGTAGGAGGGAAGTATTGTGTGTGGCTAAGATGAGGCTAGTAGAAGCGCTCTAAGGTGATTGTAGGGTAACGCCGTAGAAGCGTTCTGTGTTATGTGTAGGGCTCGTAGAGCGCTCTTTGTTA
>JACEEZ010025878.1:113128-128351 GCA_016584305.1 Chionoecetes opilio | reverse complement strand
TTTTTTTTTGAAAAATTGTAAGTTTTTATAGGTGCAAATTATCTAAAAGAGGATTTATCTTAATTGTAGGAAAACAGTATATAACTGATAACTAGTAAAAATTAAAAACGCTACATTTTATGGGTTTATGGCATTATAAAAGTAAAAACTACTTGTATATATACAATAACGCTACAGTTTAGAAAACTATGAAAAAACGCTTGCAATATACCGTTTTATCACAAAAAATAACCTCTTACTCTTCTATTTAATAGCTTAATATGATGTAAGCTACTTATAGGTGCAAAATATTCTAAAAAGAGGATTTTATACTTCAGTTTGTAGGAAAACAGTATATATCACTGATAACTAGCTAAAATCATTGCAAAACACTACATTTTATGGGTTTATAGCAATATAATAAGTAAAACTACTTGTATATATACAATAACCCTACAGTTTAGAAGAAACTATGAAAAACGCTTGCAATATACCGTTTATATCACAATAAAATAACCTGTTACTCTTTTATTTAATAGCTTAATGTAATGTAAGCTACTTATAGGTGCAAATTATTCTAAAAGAGTATTTTATACTTCAATTTGTAGGAAAACAGCTATATATCACCGATAAATAGCTAATATCATTGAAAAACACTACATTTTATGGGTTTATAGCAATATGATAAGTAAAACTACTTGTATATATACATAACGCTACAGTTTACAAGAAACTATGAAAAACGCTTGCATATACGTTATATCACAATAAATACCCTCTTACTCTTCTGTTTATTAGCTTAATGTAATGTAAGCTAACTTATAGGTCCAAATTATTCTAAAAAAAGGATTGTATACTTCAATTTGTAGGAAAACAAGCTATATATCACCAATAACTAGCTAAAATCATTGAAAAGAACACATTTTGTGGATATAAACCATTATCATAAGGTAAATTCCTTCTCTTAATGATATAACGCTACAATTAAGAAGAAACTATGAAAAACACGTATAATATACAATTGTATCACAATATAGGTTCTCAAACTCCTATTATAAGCTTACAGTAGTTAAAGATAGCAATTTCGAACGAAAACAACTATAATTCCACATTTTGAATTTCTCTATAAAAAAAAAGGGCTGAATAATGTCAATTTTTGACATTTTTTAGCCCTTCAAAAATACATTAAAACACTTGAAAAAACGTTGTTGCTAAGATTAAAATTGATACATTATTTTCATGAAAAATACACATTTAAGCTCATAATATTGTAAAGTATAGTTGTGTAAAAGTGCTGACATAATGTCAAATTTCGACATTTTTTAGGCTCTCAAAATACATTAAAATACTTGGAAAAAACGTTGTTTTTAAGATTAAAATTGATACCTAAATTTCATGAAAAATCCATATTTTTAGCTCATAACATTGTAAAATATAGTTGTGTAAGAGTGCTGCATAATGTAAATATCGACATTATTTAACATTTCAAAAAATACATTAAAATTTCTTGAAAAAAACATTGTTTTTAAGATTAAAATTGTATTCTAAATTTCATGAAAAATACATATATTAGCTATTAATTTTGTAAAATATAGTTGTAGCAAATATAAAAAGCTATATAGCTACTGATATAAGAAATATACTTCAATTTGTAGTAAAAAACCACTCTTCACTGTAACTAGCTAAAATCATTGAAACACTACATGTTATGGTTTATAGCAATAGATAAGTAAAACTACTTGTATATCTACATAACGCTGACAGTTTATAAGAAACTATGAAAACTCTTGCAATTACCGTTTTATTCACAATAAAATAACCTCTTACTCTTCTATTTCATAACTTAATGTAATGTAACTACCTTATGAGGTGCAAATTATTCTGACAAAGAGGATTTTATACTTCATTTGTAGAAAACAGCTATAATATCCCGAATAAATAGCTATATCATTGAAACATTACATTTTGATGGGTTTTATAGCAATATGATAGTAAAACTACTTGTTATATATACAATACGCTACAAGTTTACAAGAACTAGAAAAACGCTTGCAATATACAGGTATATCACAATAAAAACCCTCTTACTCTTCTATTAATTAGCTTAATGTAATGTAAGCTACTTATAGGTCCAAATTATTCTTGAAAAAGGATTTTATACTGCAATTTGGTATGAAACCAGCTATATATCACCGATAACGAGCCTAAAAGCATTGAAAGAACACTTTTGTGGGTATAAAGCATTATGCATTAGGTAAATTCCCTTTATTAATGCTATAACACTATAATTTAAGAAGAACTATGGAAACACACGTATAATATACACTGTATCAATATAGAGTCTCAAACTCCTATTATCAGCTTACAGTATTTTAAAATAGGCAATTTTATACAAACGAAACAAATGATACTTCCACCTTTTCGAATTTCTTCTCTACAAAAAAAGGGCTGAATAAAAATTGTCTATTTTCGACATTTTTTAGCCCTTCAAAAATACATTAAAACACTTTAACAACGTTTGTTTATAAGAATCAATTGATACATAATTACTTGAAAAATACATATTTTTAAGCTCATAATATTGTAAAATATAGTTGTGGTAAAAGTGCTGATAATGTCAAATTTCGACATTTTTTAGTCTTTCAAAAATACATTCAAACCTTGAAAAAACGTTGTTTTTAAGATTAAAATTGATACCAAATTCATGAAAAATACATTATTTTAGCTCATACCATTGTAAAATATGTTGTGTAAAATGCTGAATAATGTAAACTTTTCGACATTTATTTACATTTCAAAATACATTACAATTCATAGAAAAAACATTGTTTTTAGATTAAAATTGGCATATCTAAATTTCATGAAAAATACATATTTTTAGCTATTCATCTTTGTAAAATATATTAGAGCAAATATAAAAAAGCTATATAGTTACAGATATAGAACGAAATATACTTCAATATGTAGAGAAAAAAACCACTCTTCATTGATAACTAGCTAAAATCATTGAAAACACTACATTTTCAATGTATATGGTTTATAAGCAATATGATAAGTAAAAACTCTTGTAAAAAAAATAATTTTTTTAATACAATAACGCCGTACGGTTTACAAGATCTATGAAAAACCTTGCAATCAATATACCAGTAAAGTTCACAATATAAATCAACTCTCTTACTCCTTCGATTTTTATAGCTTAATGATGTAATGTACGCTACTTTTAGGGTGTCCAATTATCTCAAAAGAGGATTTTATATAACTCCATTGTAGAAAACAGCTATATATCACTGATAACTAGCTACAAATCATTGAAAAACACTACATTTTTGGGTTTAATAGCAATATAATAACTACAAAACTACTTGTATATATACACAATAACGCTATCAAAACGCTGATACAGTCTTAGAAGAAACTATGAAAAAAAACGCTTGCAATATACCGTTATAAATCACATAAATAACCATCTTACCCTCTTGTATTTGTTAATAGCTTAATTAATGTGAGCTAGCTTATATAGGTGCAGCAGAATTATTCCTAAAAAGAGGATTGTTATTACTTCAATTTGTAGGAAAAAAACAGCTATGATATCACTCGATAATTGCTAATATCATTGAAAACCTTACATTTTATGGTTTATAGGCAATATGATACAGTAAACTACTTGTATCTTACCAATAAACGCTACAGTGTCAAGAAACTATGAAAAACTCTTGCAAATACCGTTAAATATCACAATAAATAACCTCTTACTTCTTCTATGTATTAAGCTTAATGTAATGTAAGCTGACTCACTAGGTGCACATTGTGCTAAACGAGGATTTTATAAATATTCAAATTTGTAAGGAAATAGCTAATATCATCCGATAATATCTAATTCATATTGAAAACACTCCATTTTTATAAATGGGGTTTATAATATATAATTATAATAGCAATAATGATAAGTAAACTACTTGTATATATCAATAAGCGCTACCGTTTACCAAGAACTTATGAAAAACGCTTTGCAATTACCGTTTAGTACAATAAATACCCTCTATACCCTCTGTACTCTTACTGTTATTAGCTTAAGTAATGTAGGCTACTTATAGGTGCCAATTTTCTAAAAAAAGGATTGTATAACTTCAATTTGTAGGAAAACAGCTATATATTACCCCCAAAAAAATTTTAACTACTAAATCAGTGAAAAGAACACATTTTGTTTATGAAAGCATTATCATAAGGTAATTCCTTTCTATTATGATATAACACTACAATTAAGAAGAAACGTATGAAAAACACGTATATATACATTGTATCACAATATAGTGTCTTCAAACGTCCTATTATAGAAGCTTTACAGGAGTAGTTTAATATAGCAATTTCTAACGAAAACAACTATAATGCACATTTGAATTTCTCTATCAAAAAAAAAAAGGGCTGAAATAATGTCAATTTTCGAACAATTTTTTTTAGCCTTACAAATACTTAAAACCCTTGAAAAAAAACGTTGTCTTCTTCTAAGTTTAAATTGATACATTGTTTTAGCATGAATAATACACATTTTAAAGCTCATAATATTGTAAAACAGTGTTGTGTAAAAGTGCTGAATATAATGTCATGAAACTTCGACATTTTTAGGCTTTCACAAAAATACATTAAAATACTTTGAAAAACTTTGTTTTTAAGATAAAAATTGATACCTAAATTTCATGAAAAAAAAATTACCTATTTTTACTCATAAAACCTTGGAAACTATCTTGTGTAAAAGTGCTGAATAAAGTCTAATTTCCGAACATTTTTTAGCCTTTCAAAATCATAACTAAAATACTTGAACAATACATTGCTTTTTAGTTAAAATTCATATCTAAATTATTCATGAAAAATACATTTTTTAGCTAATTAATTTTGTAGAAATCTAGTTTTAGTTGACGTCAATATAAATCTTTTTAGCTACAGATTAAAGATATACTTTCAATTTGTAGAAAAAACCCACCTTCACTGATCACTAGCTCAAATCATTGAATACCTACATTTTATGGGTTTATTAGCAATATGATAAGTAAAACTACTTGTATATATACAAACGCTACAATGTTACAAGTAAAACTCATGAAAACGCTTTGCAATATACCGTTTATAATCACAATAATACCTCTTTACTCTTCTCTTTTAATAGCTTAATACAATGTAAGCTACTTATAGGTCAAATTATTATTCTAAAAAGAGGATTTTATACTTCATTTGTAGGAAAAGCAGCTAGATAGCACTGATAACTAGCTAAAATCATTGCAACCACTACTTTTATGGTTTATAGCATATATAAGTAAGAAATACTTGTATATATCAATACCCTACATTTTAGAAAGAAACTATTGAAAACGCTTGCAATATACCGTATATATCACAATAAATACCTGTTACTCTTTTATTTAATAGACTTAATGTAAATGTAAGCTACTTAATATGCAAATTAATTCTAAAGAGTATTTTATAACTTCAATTTGTTGAAAACAGCTATAATCACCGATACATTAGCTAATTATCATTGACAACCTACTATTTTATGGTTTTAATAGCAATATTATAGTACAACTAATTGTATATAACAATACAATAGACGCTACAGTTTACAAGAAATTCTGAAAAGAAACGCTTGCCGTTATATCACAATAAATACCCTCTTACTCTTCTGTTTATTAGCTTAATGTAATGTAAGCTACTTATAGGTCCAAATTATTTAAAAAAAAGGATTGTATACTTCAATTTGTAGGAAAACAGCTATATATCACCAATAACTAGCTAAAATCATTGAAAAGAACACATTTTGTGGATATAAAGCATTATCATAAGGTAAATTCCTTCTATTAATGATATAACACTACAATTAAGAAGAAACTATGAAAAACACGTATAATATACAATTGTATCACAATATAGTGTCTCAAACTCCTATTATAAGCTTACAGTAGTTTAAGATAGCAATTTCTAACGAAAACAACTATAATTCCACATTTTGAATTTCTCTATCAAAAAAAAGGGCTGAATAATGTCAATTTTCGACATTTTTTAGCCCTTCAAAAATACATTAAAACACTTGAAAAAACGTTGTTTCTAAGTTTAAAATTGATACATTGTTTTCATGAAAAATACACATTTTAAGCTCATAATATTGTAAAATATAGTTGTGTAAAAGTGCTGAATAATGTCATAATTTCGACATTTTTTAGGCTTTCAAAAATACATTAAAATACTTGGAAAATTTTTGTTTTTAAGATTAAAATTGATACCTAAATTTCATGAAAAATACATATTTTTAGCTCATAACATTGTAAAATATAGTTGTGTAAAAGTGCTGAATAAAGTCTAATTTCGACATTTTTTAGCCTTTCAAAAATACATTAAAATACTTGAAAAAACATTGCTTTTAAGATAAAAATTCATATCTAAATTTCATGAAAAATACATATTTTTAGCTATTAATTTTGTAAAATATAGTTGTAGCAAATATAAAAGGCTTTTTAGCTACAGATATAAAGAAATATACTTCAATTTGTAGAAAAAAACCACTCTTCACTGATAACTAGCTAAAATCATTGAAAACACTACATTTTATGGGTTTATAGCAATATGATAAGTAAAACTACTTGTATATATACAATAACGCTACAGTTTACAAGAAACTATGAAAAACGCTTGAAATATACCGTTATATCACAATAAATAACCTCTTACTCTTTTATTTAATAGCTTAATGTAATGTGTGCTACTTATAGGTGCAAATTATTCTAAAAAGAGGATTTTATACTTCAATTTGTAGGAAAACAGCTATATATCACTGATAACTAGCTAAAATCATTGAAAACACTACATTTTATGGGTTTATAGCAATATAATAACTAAAACTACTTGTATATACACAATAACGCTACAGTTTAGAAGAAACTATGAAAAACGCTTGCAATATACCGTTATATCACAATAAATAACCTCTTACTCTTCTATTTATTAGCTTGATGTAATGTAAGCTACTTATAGGTGCAAATTATTCTAAAAAAAGGATTGTATACTTCAATTTGTAGGAAAACAGCTATATATCACCGATAAATAGCTAATATCATTGAAAACACTACTTTTTATGGGTTTATAGCAATATGATAAGTAAAACTACTTGTATATATACAATAACGCTACAGTTTACAAGAAACTATGAAAAACGCTTGCAATATACCGTTATATCACAATAAATAACCTCTTACTCTTCTATTTAATAGCTTAATGTAATGTAAGCTACTTATAGGTGCAAATTATTCTAAAAGGAGGATTTTATTCTTCAATTTGTAGGAAAACAGCTATATATCACTGATAACTAGCTAAAATCATTGAAAACGCTACATTTTATGGGTTTATGGCATTATAATAAGTAAAACTACTTGTATATATACAATAACGCTACAGTTTAGAAGAAACTATGAAAAACGCTTGCAATATACCGTTTTATCACAATAAACAACCTCTTACTCTTCTATTTAATAGCTTAATGTAATGTAAGCTACTTATAGGTGCAAATTATTCTGAAAAGAGGATTTTATACTTCAATTTGTAGGAAAACAGCTATATATCACGGATAAATAGCTAATATCATTGAAAACACTACATTTTATGGGTTTATAGCAATATGATAAGTAAAACTACTTGTATATATACAATAACGCTACAGTTTACAAGAAACTATGAAAAACGCTTGCAATATACCGTTATATCACAATAAAAACCCTCTTACTCTTCTATTTATTAGCTTAATGTAATGTAAGCTACTTATAGGTCCAAATTATTCTAAAAAAAAAGGATGTAACTTCAATTTGTAGGAAAAACAGCTATATATCACCGAAAAACTAGCTAAAAATCATGAAAAGAACACATTTTTTGTGGGTATTACAGCATGATCATAATGTAAAATCCTTCTTTAATGATATAACACTACAATTAAGAAGAAACTAGAAAAAACACGTATAAAATATACAACTGTATCAAATATAGAGTCTCAAAACTCTATTATCAGCTTACAGGTATTTTAAAATAGCAATTTTTAACGAAAACAAATAGAATTCCACATTTCGAATTTCTCTATCAAAAAAAAGGGCTGAATAATGTCAATTTTCGACATTTTAGCCCTGCATAATACAATTTAAAACACTTGAAAAAACTTTGTTTTAAGAATAAATGGATAATAAATTACTTGAAAATACAATATTTAAGCTCATAATATTGTAAAATATAGTGTGTAAAAGTGCTGAATAATGTCAAATTTCGACATTTGTAGTCTTTCAAAAATTACATTAAAAACACTTGAAAAAACGTTGTTTTGTAAGATTAAAATGATACTAAATTTCATGAAAATACATATTTTTACCTCATAACATTGTAAATATAGTATGTAAAAGTGTACTGAATATGTAAATTTCGGACATTATTTGCATTTAAAAAATACATTTAAAATTCTAGAAAAAACTTGTTTTAAGATTCCAAATTGATATCTAAATTTCATGAAAAATACATATTTTTAGCTATTAATTTGTAAATATAGTTAGAGCAAATATAAAAAGCTATATAGCCTACAGATATAAAGAAATATACTTCAATATGTAGAAAAAAACAACTCTCAAGTGATATCTAGCTAAAAATCATTGCAAACCATACATTTTATGGGTTTATAGCAATATGCTAAGTAAAACTACTTGTATATATACAAATAACGCTACAGTTTACAAGAAACTATGAAAACGCTTGCAAGCAATATACCGTTTAAATCACAACTAAATAACCTCTTACTCTTCTATTTAATAGCTTTTATGTATGTAAGCTACTTTAGGTGCAAAATTATCAAAAAGAGGATTTTATACTTCAAATTTTGTCGGGAAAACAGCTATATATCACTGATAACTAGCGTAAAATCTTTGAAAACACTACATTTTATTGGTTATAGCAATAGTAAGTAAAACTACTTGTATATATACAATAGGCTACGTTGACAAGAAAACTATGAAAAACGCTTGCATATACCGTATATCACAATGTAAAAATACCATCTTACTCTTCTGTTATTAGCTTAAGGACTGTAAGTACTTATAGGATGCAAAATTATTCTAAAAAAAAGGATTGTATACTTTCAATTTGTAGGAAAACAATTATATTATCACCGATAAATAGCTAATATCTTTGTGAAAACACTACATTTTATGGGTTTATAGCAAATATGATAAATAAAACTACTTGTATATATAGAATAACGCTACAAGTTTACAAGAAACTATGAAAAACGTTGCAATATACCGTTATATCACAATAATCCCTCTTACTCTTCTGTTTATTAGCTTAATGTAATGTAAGCTACTTCATAGGGGAAAATTATTCTAAAAAGAGGATTTTATTCTTCAATTTGTAGGAAAAACAGCTTATATATCACGGATAACTAGCTAAAATCATTGGAAACACTAACATTTTATGGGTTTATGGCAATATAATAAGTAAAAACTACTTGTATATATACAATAACGCATACAGTTTTAGAATACTATGAAAAACGCTTGCAATATACCGTTAATATCACAATAAAAACCTTCTTACTCTTCTATTTTAATAGCTTAATGTAATGTAAGCATACTTATAGGTGGCAAATTATCTGAAAAGAGATTTTATACTTCAATTTGTAGGAAAAACAGCTATATATCACCGGTTAAATAGCTACATATCATTGAAAACACCTACATTTTTGGGTTTATAGCAATATGATAAGTAAAACTAACTTGTATAATACAATAACCGCTACAGTTTACAAGAAAAACTATGAAAAACGCTCGCAATTATACCGTTATATCACAAAAAAAACCTCCTTACTCTTCTATTTATAGCTTAATGTAATGTAAGCTACTAATAGGGCAAATTGTTCTAAAAAAAGAGGATTTTTATACTTCAATTGTAGGAAAAACAGTATATATCACCGATTAAAATACTAATATCATGAAAAACATAACATTTTATTGAGTTTTATAGCAATATGATAAGTAAAACTACTTGTTTATATACAATAAGGCTACCGTTACAAGAAACTATGAAAAAACGCTTGCAATATCCCGTTATATCACAATAAAACCCTGTTACTCTTCGTTTATTAGCTTAATGTAATGTAAGCTACCATAGGTGCAAATATTCTAAAAAAGGATTGTATACTTCAATTTTGTAGGAAAAACAGCCTATATATTACCAATACTAGCTAATATATGAAAACACCACATTTAGGGTTATAGCATATGATAAGGTAAAAACTACTTGTTATATAAAAAAACGTACCGTTTACAAGAAACTATGAAAAAAACGCTTGCAATATACCATTATATCACAATAAATAACCTCTTACTCTTCTATTAATAGTGTAAGTAATGTAAGCTACTTATAGTGCATATTATTCTAAAAGAGGATTTGTATAGAGTTAAATTGTAGGAAAAAAGCTATATATCATGATAACTAGCTAAAATCATTGAAAACACTACATTTTATGGGTTTTAGCAATTATAATAAACGAAAACTACTTGTATATATACATAACGCTAAAGTTTCAGAAGAAAAACTATGAAAAACGCTTGCAATATACCGTATATCACAAAAAATAACCTCTTACTCTTCTATTTAATAGCTTAATGTAATGTAAGCTACTAATAGGTGGCAAATTGTTCTAAAAAGAGGATTTTTTACTTCCCAATTTGAGGAAAATAGCTATATATCAACGACAAAATTAGCTAATATCATTGAAAACACTACATTTTATGGGTTTATTAGAATATGATAAGTAAAACTACTTGTATAATACAATAAACGCTAAAGTTTACAAGAAACTAGGAAAAACGCTTGCAATATACCGTTATATCAAATAAAATACCCTCTTACTCTTCTGTTATTAGCTAAGTAATGTAAGCTACTTATGGTGCAAATTATTCTAAAAAAAAAAAGGATTGTATACTTTCAATTTGTAGGAAAACAGCTATATATCACCGAATAACTAGCTAAAATCATTGAAAAGAACACATTTTGGGGTATAAAGCATTATCATAAGGTAAATCCTTTCTATAATGATATTTAACACACAAGTTAAGAAGAAACTATGAAAAAACACGTATAATATACAATTGTATCACAATATAGTGTCTCAAATTCTATATAAGCTTACAGTAGTTTAAGATAGCAAGTTCTAACGAAAACAACTATAATTCCACATTTTGAATTTCCCATCCAAAAAAAAGGGCGAATAATGTCAATTTTCGACATTTTTTAGCCCTCAAAAATACATTACAACACTTGAAAAACGTTGTTTCTAAGATTAAAATTGTACATATTTTCATGAAAAATATCACACATTTTAAGCTAATATATCTTGTAAAGTTAGTTGTGTAAAAAGTTGCTGAATAGTGTCAAAATTCGACATTTTTTAGGCTTTCCAAAAACAATTAAAATACTGGAAAAACGTTGTTTAAGAATTAAAATGATACCTAAATTTCATGAAAAATCCATATTTTTAGCTCTAACATTGTAAAATATAGTGTGTAAAAGTGCGCATAATGTAAAATATCGAATTATTTAACATTCAAAAAATACATTAAAATTCTTGAAAAAAAAAACAGTGTTTTTAGGATTTAAAATTGATATCTAAATTTCATGAAAAAATAACATATAGTTAGTAGAATTTTGTAACAATATAGTTGTAGCAACAAATATAAAAAAGCTTATATAGCTACAGATATAAAGAAATCTACTTTCAATTTGTAGGAAAAAACCACTCATCACTGATAACTTAGCTAAAATCATTGAAAACACTAATTTTATGGGTTCTATAGCAATATGTAAGTCAACTACTTGCTATATATACATAACGCTCAGTTTACACGAAACTATGAAAAACGCTTGCAAGCAAATACGTTATATCACATAAAAACCTCTTACTATTTCTATTTAATAGCTTCATTTTAATGTAAGCTACTTATAGGTGCAAATTATTCTAAAAAGAGTATTTATACTTCAATTGTAGGGAAAACAGCTAATAATCACCGATAAATAGCCTAAAATCATTAAAAAACACTACATTTTATGGGTGTATAGGCAATATGATAAGGTAAAACTACGTATATATACAATAAACGCACAGTTTACAAGAAAAACTATGAAAAACGCTTGCAAATATACCGTTTATATCACAATAAATACCCTCTTACTCTTCTGTTTATTAGCTTAATGTAATGTAAGCTACTTTATAGGTGCTAAATTATTCAAAAAAAAAAAGGATTGTTATACTTCAATTTGTAGGAAAACAGTATTATATCACCGATAACTAGCTAAAAATATTGAAAAGAACACATTTTGTGGGTAATAAAGCATTATCATAAGGTAAATTCCTTCTATTAATGATATAACACTACAATTAAGAAGAAACTATGAAAAAAAACACGTATAATATACAAACTGTATCACAATATAGAGCTCAACCATTATAAGCTTACAAGTATTTTAAATAGCAAATTTCTAACGAAAACAAATATAATTTCCACATTTCGAATTTCTTATCACAAAAACAAGGGCTGAATAATGTCAATTTTCGACATTTTTGTAGCCCTTCAAAAAAAGACATTAAAACACTTTTGAAAAAACGTTGTTTTAGGAATAAAATTGATACATAAATTACTTGAAAAATACAATTTTAAGCTCATAATATTGTAAAAAAAAAAAAAAAAAATTTTTTATAGTTGTGTAGAAGTGCTGAATAATGTCAAATTTCGACATTTTTTAGTCCTTCCAAAAATACATTAAAAACACTTGAAAAACGTTGTTTTTAAGATTAAAAATTGATACCAGATTTCATGAAAAATACATATTTTTAGCTCATAAAACATTGTAAAATATAGTTGTGTAAAAGTGCTGAATAATGTAAAATTTCAAAATTATTAGCATTTCAAAAATACATTAAAATGCTTGAAAAAAACATGTTTTTAAGATTAAAATTGATATCTAAATTTCATGAAAAAATACAATATTTTTATCTATTTAATTTTCTTGTAAAATATAGTTCTAGCAAATATAAAAAAGCTATATAGCTACAGATATAAAGAAAATAACTTCAATTTGTAGAAAAAACCACTCTTCACTGATAACTAGCTAAAATTCATGAAAACACTATATTTTACGGGTTTATAGCAATCTGATAAGTAAAACTACTTGTATATATACAATAACGCTACAGTTTACAAGAAACTATGAGAAACGATTGCAAGCAATATACCGTTATATCACAATAAAGAAACCTCTTACTCTTCTATTTAATAGCCTTAATGTAATGTAGCTACTTCATAGGTGCAAAATTAATCTAAAAAAAGAGGATTTATACTTCAATTTGTAGGAAAACAGCGTATATCACTGATAAAAATAGCTAAAATCATTGAAAAAAAAAAACACTAGTTTATGGGTTTATAGCAATATAATAAGTAAAACTACTGTATATATACAATAACGCTACAGTTTACAAGAAACTATGCAAAACGGCTTGCAATATAACCGTTCTATCCACAATAAAATAACCTCTTACTCTTCTATTTAAAGCTAATGTAATGTAAGCTATTATAGGTGCAAAATTCTAAAAATGAGGATTTTATACTTCAATTTGTAGGAAAACAGCGGTATATCACCGTAAATACTAAAACCATTGAAAACACTACATTTTAGGGGGTTTAAAGCAATATGATTAAGTGAAAAACTACTTGTATATATACATAAGCTACAGTTTACAAGAAAACTAGGAAAAACGCTTGCAATATACCGTTATATCACAATAAATAACCTCATACTTTTTCTATTTATTAGCTTAATGTAAGCTACTTATAGGTGCAAATTATTCTAAAAAAAAGGATTGTATATTTCAATTTGTAGGAAAACAGCTATTATATCACCCATAAATAGCTATTATCATTTAAAACACTACATTTATGGGTTTATAGCAATATGATAAGTAAAACTACTTGTATAATACAATAACGCTACAGTTTAGAAAAAAAACTATGAAAAAACGGGCAATATACCGTTATATCACAATAAATAACCTCTTACGCTTCTATTTAATAGCTTAATGTAAAGTAAGCTACTTATAGGTGCAAATTATTCTAAAAAAGGATTTTATACTTCAATTTGTAGGAAAAAAGCTATATATCACCGATAAAATAGCTAAAAACATTTAAAACACTACATTTTAGGGGTTTTTAGCAAATAGATAAGTAAAATACTGTTTATATATACAATAACGCTACAGTTTACAAGAAACTATGAAAAAAATCTTGCAATATACCGTTTTATCACATAAAAACCCTCCTAAATCCTCCATTTATTAGCTAATGTAAGTAAAGACTTATAGGTCCAAATTATTCTAAAAATGGATTGTATACTTCAATTTGTAGGAAAACAGCTATATAAACACCGATAAATAGCTAATATCATTGAAAACACTACATTTATGGGTTTATAGCAATATGATAAGTAAAACTACTTGTATATATACAATAACGCTACAGTTTACAAGAAACTATTAAAAACGCGTGCAAATATACCCTTATATCACAATAAAAAACCCTATTACTCTTCTATTTATTAGCTTAATGTAATGTAAGCTACTTATAGGTCCAAATTATTCTAAAAAAAAAGGGTTGTATACTTCAATTGTAGGAAAACAGCTATATATCACCGTTAAACTAGCTAAAATCATTGAAAAAAAACACATTTGGGGTATAGAGCATTATCATAAGGTAAATTCCTTCTATTTAAAAATATAACACTACAATTAAGAAGAAAACTATGAAAAACACGTATAATATACAACTGTATCACAATATAGAGTCTCAAACTCCTATTATCAGCTTACAGTATTTTAAAAATAGCAATTTTTAACGAAAACAAATATAATTCCACATTTCGAATTTCCTATCAAAAAAAAAGGGGGAATAATGTCAATTTTTGACATTTTTAGCCCCTTTAAAAATACATTAAAACACTTTAAAAAACTTTTTTTAAGAATAAAATTTTTACATAAATTACTTGAAAAATACATATTTTAAGCTCATAAATTGTAAAATATAGTTGGTAAAAAGGCTGAATAATTCAAATTTGGCATTTTTAGTCGTTCAAAAAACATTAAAACACTTAAAAACGTTTTTTTTAAAATTAAAAATTTACT
>JACEEZ010025878.1:59104-112318 GCA_016584305.1 Chionoecetes opilio | reverse complement strand
TATAAATATCCTAAAAACGGCGCATTTTATACTTCAATTTGTAAGAAAACAGCTGTATATCACGATAAATAGCTATAATCATTGAAAACACACATTTTATGGGTTTATAGCAATATGATAGTAAAACTACTTTGTATATATACAATAACGCTACAGTTTACAAGAAACTATGAAAAACGCTTGCAATATACCGTTATATCACAATAAATAACCTCTTACTCTTCTATTTAATAGCGTAATGTAATGTAAGCTACTTATAGGTGCAAATTATTCTAAAAAGAGGATTTTATGCTTCAATTTGTAGGAAAACATCTATATATCACTGATAACTAGCTAAAATAATTGAAAACACTACATTTTATGGGTTTATAGCAATATAATAAGTAAAACTACTTGTATATATACAATAACGCTACAGTTTAGAAGAAACTATGAAAAACGCTTGCAATATACCGTTATATCACAATAAATAACCTGTTATTCTTTTATTTAATAGCTTAATGTAATGTAAGCTACTTATAGGTGCAAATTATCCTAAAAAGAGGATTTTATACTCAATTTGTAGGAAAACAGCTATATATCACTGATACCTAGCTAAAATCATTGAAAACACTACATTTTATGGGTTTATAGCAATATAATAAGTAAAACTACTTGCATATATACAATAACGCTACAGTTTAGAAGAAACTAAGAAAAACGCTTGCAATATACCGTTATATCACAATAAATAACCTCTTATTCTTCTATTTAATAGCTTAATGTAATGTAAGCTACTTATAGGTGCAAATTATTCTAAAAAGAGGATTTTATACTTCAATTTGTAGGAAAACCTCTATATATCACCGATAAATAGCTAATATCATTGAAAACACTACATTTTATGGGTTTATAGCAATATGATAAGTAAAACTACTTGTATATATACAATAACGCTACAGTTTACAAGAAACTATGAAAAACGCTTGCAATATACCGTTATATCACAATAAAAACCCTCTTACTCTTCTATTTATTAGCTTAATGTAATGTAAGCTACTTATAGGTCCAAATTATTCTAAAAAAAGGATTGTATACTTCAATTTGTAGGAAAACAGCTATATATCACCGATAACTAGCTAAAATCATTGAAAAGAACACATTTTCCGGGTATAAAGCATTATCATAAGGTAAATTCCTTCTATTAATGATATAACACTACAATTAAGAAGAAACTATGAAAAACACGTATAATATACAATTATATCACAATATAGAGTCTCAAACTCCTATTATAAGCTTACAGTAGTTTAAAATAGCAATTTCTAACGAAAAGAACTATAATTCCACATTGTGAATTTCTCTATAAAAAAAAGGGCTGAATAATGTCAATTTTCGACATTTTTTAGCCCCTCAAAAATACATTAAAACACTTGAAAAAACGTTGTTTTTAAGAATAAAATTGTTACATAAATTACATGAAAAATACATATTTTAAGCTCATAATATTGTAAAATATAGTTGTGTAAAAGTGCTGCATAATGTCAAATTTCGACATTTTTTAGGCTTTCAAAAATACATAAAAACACTTGAAAAAACGTTGTTTTTAAGATTAAAATTGATACCTAAATTTCATGAAAAATACATATTTTTAGCTCATAACATTGTAAAATATAGTTGTGTAAAAGTGCTGGAAATAATTTTAAAATTTGGACATTTTTAGCATTTCAAAAATACATTAAAATTCTTAAAAAAAACATTGTTTTTAAGATTAAAATTGATATCTAAATTTCATGAAAAAATACAAATTTCTAGCTATTAATTTTGTAAAATTAGTTGTAGCAAATATAAAAAGCTATATAGCTACAGATATAAGAAATATACTTCAATTGTAGAAAAAAACCACTCTTCACTGATAACAGGTAAAAATCATTGAAAACACTTACTTTTATGGGTTTATAGCAATATGATTAGTAAAACTACTGTATAGTAGATACTACAACAATAACGCTACAGTTTACAAGAAACTATGAAAAACGCTTGCAAGCAATATACCGTTATATCACAATAAATAACCTCTTACTTTCTATTTAATAGCTTAATGTAATGTAAGCTACTTATAGGTGCAAATTATTCTAAAAAAGGATTTTATACTTCAATTTGTAGGAAAACCGCTATATATCACAGATAACTAGCTAAAACATTTAAAACACTACATTTTATAGGTTTATAGCAAAATAATAAGTAAAACTACTTGTATATAACAAAAACGCTACAGTTTAGAAGAAACTATTTAAAAACGCTTGCAAATACCTTTATATCACAATAAATAACCTCTTACTCTTCTATTTAAAGCTTAATGTAATGTAAGCTACTTATAGGTGCAAATTTTTCTAAAAA
Source organism: Chionoecetes opilio (assembly GCA_016584305.1). NCBI lineage: Eukaryota > Metazoa > Arthropoda > Malacostraca > Decapoda > Majidae > Chionoecetes > Chionoecetes opilio. The sequence continues at coordinate 109,939 of JACEEZ010025878.1, read as the reverse complement.
GGGCGATTTACACTTCAATTTGTAGGAAAACAGCTAATATCACCGATAAAGTTTTAAAATCTTGAAAACACTACATTTTAGGGTTTATAGCAATATGATAAGTAAAAATACTTGTATTATACAATAACGGTACAGTTTACAAGAAACTATTTAAAAATGCTTGCAAATACCGTTATATCACAATAAAAACCTCTTACTCTTATTTAATAGCTTAATGTAATGAAAGCTACTTATAGGTGCAAATTATTCTAAAAAGAGGATTTTATACTTCAATTTGTAGGAAACAGCTAATATCACGGATAACTATCTAAAATATTGATAACAGTACTTTTATGGTTTATGCAAAGATATACGTAAACTACTTGTAATCTATACCATAACGAACCTACAGTTTAAGAAAAAACTATGAATACGCTTGCATATACCGTTATATCACAATAAATTAACCTCTTACTCTTCTATTTAATGCTTAATGTAGTGTAGCTACTTATAGTGCACATTTTCTAAAAGAGGATTTATATCTTCATTGTAGGAAACGCTGTAATCTCACCGTAAATAGCTAAATCATTGAACCACCACTTTTATGGGTTTATAGCATATAATAAGTAAAACTACTTGTATATATACAATAACGCTACAGTTTACAAGAAACTATGAACGCTTCAAATTCCCGTTTATATCCACCAATAAAAAACCTCTTTACTCTTCTATTTAATAGCTTATGTAATGAAGCTACTTATAGTGCAAATTATTCTAAAAAGATGATTTTATACTTCAATTTGTAGGAAACCGCTATATATCACTGATAAATAGCTAAATCATTGAAAACACTACATTATGGTTTATGGCAATATATAAGTAAACTATTGTATATATACAATAACATACAGTTTAGAAGAAACTATGAAAAACTCTTGCAAATATACGTTTTATCACGATAAATAACCTCTTACTCTTCTATTTTAGCTTATGTATGTAAGTTCTTAGTTTCAAATTATTCTGCAAAGAGGATTTTTTACTTCAATTTGTAGAAAACAGCTATATATCACCGATAAATAGCTCAAATCATTGAAAACACTAACATTTTAATGGGTTTTATCGCAATCTGATAAGTACACTAACTTGTATATATACAATACCGCTACAGTTTTTCAAGAAACTAGAAAAACGCTTGGCAATATACCGTTACATCACAATAAAACCCTCTTACTCTTCTATTTATTAGCTGAATGTTAATGTAGCTCTTATAGGTCCAAATTATTCTAAAAAAGATTGTTACTTCATTTGTAGGAAACCGCTAGATTCACCGAAACTATCTAAAAATCATTGAAAAGTTACACATTTTGTGGGTATAAAAGCATTTCATAAGGTAATGTCCTTCTATTAATGAATATAACCTAACATTAGAAGAAACTATTAAAACTACGTATAATATACAACTGTATATTAGTATATATAGTATTTTGTATATTATTTTGTATTAGTATATATATAGAGTCTCAAACTCCTACTGATAAGGCTTACGTATTTTAAAATAGCCATTTCTAACGAAAACAAATGATAATTTGCCATTTCGATTTCTCTATCATAAAAAGGGCTGAATACTGTCATTTTTCGACTTTTTTTAACCCTTCCAAAAAATACATTAAACACTTGAAAAAACGTTTGTTTTTAAATAAAATTTATACTAAATTACATGAAAAATACTTTTTTTAAGCTCATAATATTGTAAAATTAGTTTGTGTAAAGGTGATGAATAATGTACAAATTTTCGACATTTTTTAGGCTTCAAAAATACATTAAAACACTTGAAAAAAACGGTGTTTTTAAGATTAAAATGATATATAACTTTCATGAAAAATACATTATTTTTAGCTATAAATTTTGTTAAATATAAGTTGTAGCAATATAAAAGACTCTATGCTACATATATAAGATATACTTCAATTTTTGTAGAAAAAACCACTCTTCACTGATAACTAGCTAAAATCTTGAAAACACTAAAAAAAAAGACATTTTATGGTTTATGCATATGAATAAGTAAACTACTTGTATAGATCAATAGCTACAGTTTTACAGATACTATGAAAACGCTTTGCAAGCAATATACCGTTATATCCACACTAATAACCTCTTACTCTCTATTTTAATAGCTTAATGTAATGTAAGCTACTTATAGGTGCAAAATATTCTAAAAGAGATTTTAATACTTCATTGTAGGAACAGCTAATATATCACTGGATACTAGCTACAATCATTGCAAACACTTAACTACGTTTATATGGTTTATAGCAATATAATAATAAAGCTACTTGTATATATCATACGCTACAGTTTAGAAGAACTATGAAAAACGCTTGCCATATACCGTTATAGTCAATATACCGCTTACTCTTCTATTTAATAGCTTTTGTAATGTAAGCTACTTATGGTGCAAATTTATTATAAAAAAGAGGGATTTTATACTTCATTGGAGAAACAGCTATATATCACTGATACCTAGCTAAAATCATTGACACTACATTTTATGGGTTTATGGCGAATTATAAGTAAAACTACTTGTATATCTACAATAACGCTACAGTTTAGAAGAACTAAGAAAAACCGCTTGAATATACCGTTATATCACAATAAGAACCCTTAATCTTCTATTTATAGCTTAATTATGTAACTACTTGTATAGGTGCAAATTATTCTAAAAGAGGATTTTTATACTTCAATTTTGTAGGAAACAGCTATATAATCCTGATACCTACGCTAAAATCATTGAAAACACTCATTTATAGTTTATAGCAATACAATAGTAAAACTACTTGTATATTACAATAACGCTACAGTTTAGAGAAACTATGAAAAAACGCTTGCAAGCAATATACGCGTTATATCACAATAAATAACCTCTTATCTTCTATTTTAATAGCTTTATGTAAGTAAGTACGTTATAGGTCAATTATTCTAAAAGAGAGGATTTTATACTTCCCTTTGTCGGAAAACCGCTATATACACTGAATATCAGCTAAAATCATTGAAAACCTACATTTTATAGTTTTTATAGCAATATAATAAGTAAAACTACTTGTATATATACAATAACTCTACAGTTTAGACAGAAACTTGAAAAACGCTTGCAATATTACCGTTATATCACAATGAAAATAAATAACCTCTTACTCTTCTATTTAATAGCGTAATGTATGTAAGCTACTTATAGGTGCAAATTATTCTAAACAGAAGGATTGTACACTTCAATTGTAGGAACGCTATATATCACCGATAAATAGCTAATATCATGAAAACATACATTTTGGGTTATAGCAATATTATCAGTAAACTACTTGTATTATACAATACGCTACATTTACAAGAAACTATGGAATGCTTGCAATATACCGTTATATCACAATAAAATAAAAAACCTCTTACTCTTCTATGTTAATAGCTAATGTAATGAAAGCTACTTATAGGTGCAAATTATTCTAAAGGAGGATTTTATACTTAATTTTTAGGAACAGCTATATATCACTGGATTAACTAGCTAAATATTGAACATACATTTTTGGGTTGATAAGCAATATAATAATAAAACTCTTGGTAGATATCAATACCGCTACAGTTTTAGAAGAAACTATGAATAACGCTTTGCAATATACCGTTATATCACAATAATTTAAACCTCTATCTTCTATTTAATATCTTACTGTAATGTAAGCTACTTATAGCTGTCAATTATTCTAAAAAGAGGATTTTTATACTTCATTTGTAGGAAAACAGCTATCTATCACTGATAATAGCTAAAATCTTGAAAACCTAACTTTTATGGGTTTAATAGCATATAATAACTAAAAATACTTGTATATTCCAATTAACGCTACAGTTTGAAGAAACTTGAAAAACGCTTGCACGTTATATCAACAATACATAACCTCTTACTCTTCTATTAATAGCTTCATGTATGTACGCTAGCTAATCGGTGCAAAATTGTTCTAAAAAGAGGATTTTTATACTTCAATTGTAGGAAAAATAGCTATATATCACCCGATAAATAGCTAATATCATTGAAAACACTACATTTTATGGGTTATAGCATATGCATACGTAAACCTACTTGTATAGATACAATAGCGCTACAGTTTACAAGAAACTATGAAAAACGCTTGCATTATACCGTTATTCACAATACATGAACCTCTACTCTTCTTTTAATAGCTTCATGTAATTAATCTACTTATAGGTGCAAATTATTCTAGGAAGGATTTTATTTCTTCATTTGTAGGAAAACAGCTATATATCACTGATACCTAGCTAAAATCATTGAAAACACTACATTTTATATGTTTATGGCAATATAATAAAGTAAAACTACTTTGTATATTACATCACGCTACAGTTTAGAAGAAACTAGAAAAACGCTTGCAATATACCGTTATATCACATAATAACCTCTTCATCTTCTATTTTTTATCTTAATGTATGGTAAGCTCTTAACGGTGCAAATTGATTCGAAAAAGAGATTTTACCTTCAATTTGTATGAAAAACATCTATATATCACCCATAATAGTTAATATCATTGAAACACTACATTTTATTGTTTAGCAATATGATAATAAACTACTTGTATATATGAACAATAACGGTACAAGTTATACAAGAAACTATGAAAATGCTTTGCAATATACGTTCTATCACAATAAAAAACCTCTTACTCTTCTATTAATAGCTTATGTATGAAGCTACTTTATAGGTGCAAATTTATCTAAAAAGAGGATTTTTATACTTCATTTGTAGGAAAACAGCTATATAATTATCACTGATACTAGCTATAAATATTGATAACAGTACATTTTAAGGGTTTATGCAATATAATAATAAACTACTTGTATATATACAATACGCTACAGTTTAGAAGAAACTATGAATACGCTTGCAATATACCGTTATATCACATAAATAACCTCTTACTCTGCTATTTTAATAGCTTATGTAATGTAGCTACTTATTAGTGCAAATTCTTCTAAAAGAGGATTTTATAACTTCAATTTGTAGGAAAACGCTGTATTCACCGATAAATAGCTAAATCTTGAACCACCACATTTTATGGGTTTATAGCAATATAATAAGTAAAACTACTTGTATAGATACAATACGCTACAGTTTACAAGAAACTATGAAGAACGCTTGCATATTCCGTTATAATCACAATAAAAAACCTCTACTCTTCCTATTTAATAGCTTAAGTATGTAAGCTACTTATAGTGCAAATTATTCTAAAGAGGATTTTATACTTTTCAATTTGTAGGAAAACGCTATATATCACGTGATAAATAGCTAAAATCATTGAAAACCTACCTTTATGGGTTTATGGCAATATAATCAGTACAACTAGCTTGTTACTATACAATAACGCTACAGTTTAGAAGAACTATGAAAAACGCTTGCAATATCCCTTGTATATCCACTGATAAATTAACCTCTACTCCTTCTATTTCATCTCTTAATGTATGTAAGTTACTTATAGTTTCAAATTATTCTGAAAAAGAGGATTTGTTACTTCATTTGTAGGAAAACGCTATAATATCACCGATAAATAGCTTCAAATCATTGAAAACACTACATTTTTATGGTTTATAGCATATGATAAGTAAAAACTACTTGTATATATACAATAACGCATAACAGTTTTACAAGAACTATGAAAAAACGCTTTGCAATATACCGTTACATCACAATAAAAACCCTCTTACTCTTCTATTTATTAGCTTAATGTAATGTAAAGCGACTTATAGGTCAAAATTATTCTAAAAAAAAGTTGTAATACTCAATTTGTATGAAAACAGCTATATCTCACCGATAACTACTAAAATCATTGAAAAGTACACATTTTGTGGTATAAAGCATTATCATAAGGTAAATTCTTCTATTATGATATAACACTAACAATTAAGAAGAAACTATGAAAAACGTATATTATACAACTGTAATTAGTATATATAGTATTATTGTATATTATTTGTATTAGTATATATATAGAGTCTCAACTCCTATTATAAGCTTACGTATTTTAAGATAGCATTTCCTAACGAAAACAAATATAATTCACATTTTCGAATTTCTCCTATCATAAAAAGGGCTGAATAATGTCAATTTTTCGACTTTTTTTTAAACCCTTCAAATACATTAAAACACTTGAAAAAACTTGTTTTTTTAAGAATAAAATTGATACATAATTACATGAAAAATAACTTATTTTTTAAAGCTCATAATATTGTAAATAGTTTTGTGTAAAAGTGAATGAATAATGTAAAATTTCGACATTTTTTAAGGCCTTCAAAAAATACATTAAAACCACTTGAAAAAACGTTGTTTTTTAAGATTAAATTGATATATAAATTCATGAAAAATTACTATTTTTAGCTATAAATTTTTTAAAATATAGTTGTAGCAAATAAAAAAGCTATATGCTACAGATATAAAGAACTATACTTCATTTGTAGAAAAACCACTCTTCACTGATAACTTAGTCTAAAATCATTGAAAAACACTACATTTATGGGTTTATATACAATATGATGAATAAGTAAAACTACTTGTAATATATACAATACCGCTACAGTTTTACAAGAAACTATGAACACTCTTGCACAATATACCGTTATATCACAATAAATACCTCTTACTCTTCTATTTAATAGCTTTAATGTATGTAGCTACTTATAGGTGCAAATATTCTAAAAGAGGATTTATCTTCAATTTGTAGGAACAGCTATATATCACTGATCACTAGCTACAATCATTAAAACCTACGTTTTTTATGGGTTTTATAGCAATATACTAAATACAACTCTTGTATATATACATAACGCTACAGTTTTAGAAGAACTATGAAAAACGCTTGCAATATACCGTTATATCACAATAAAATAACCTGTTATTCTTTTATTTAATAGCTTAATGTAATGTAAGCTACTTATAGGTGCAAATTATTCTAAAAAGAGGATTTTATACTTCAATTTGTAGGAAAACAGCTATATATCACTGATACCTAGCTAAAATCATTGAAAACACTACATTTTATGGGTTTATGGCAATATAATAAGTAAAACTACTTGTATATATACAATAACGCTACAGTTTAGAAGAAACTAAGAAAAACGCTTGCAATATACCGTTATATCACAATAAATAACCTCTTAATCTTCTATTTAATAGCTTTATGTAATGTAAGCTACTTATAGGTGCAAATTATTCTAAAAAGAGGATTTTATACTTCAATTTGTAGGAAAACCGCTATATATCACTGATAACTAGCTAAAATCATTGAAAACACTACATTTTATAGGTTTATAGCAATATAATAAGTAAAACTACTTGTATATATACAATAACGCTACAGTTTAGAAGAAACTATGAAAAACGCTTGCAATATACCGTTATATCACAATAAATAACCTCTTACTCTTCTATTTAATAGCTTAATGTAATGTAAGCTACTTATAGGTGCAAATTATTCTAAAAAGAGGATTTTACACTTCAATTTGTAGGAAAACAGTTATATATCACCGATAAATAGCTAATATCATTGAAAACACTACATTTTATGGGTTTATAGCAATATGATAAGTAAAACTACTTGTATATATACAATAACGCTACAGTTTACAAGAAACTATGAGAAATGCTTGCAATATACCGTTATATCACAATAAAAAACCTCTTACTCTTCTATTTAATAGCTTAATGTAATGAAAGCTACTTATAGGTGCAAATTATTCTAAAAGGAGGATTTTATACTTCAATTTGTAGGAAAACCGCTATATATCACTGATAAATAGCTAAAATCATTGAAAACACTACATTTTATGGGTTTATGGCAATATAATAAGTAAAACTACTTGTATATATACAATAACGCTACAGTTTAGAAGAAACTATGAAAAACGCTTGCAATATACCGTTATATCACGATAAATAACCTCTTACTCTTCTATTTAATAGCTTAATGTAATGTAAGCTACTTATAGTTGCAAATTATTCTGAAAAGAGGATTTTTTACTTCAATTTGTAGGAAAACAGCTATATATCACCGATAAATAGCTCAAATCATTGAAAACACTACATTTTATGGGTTTCTCGCAAGATGATAAGTAAAACTACTTGTATACTACAATAATCTGCACAGTTACTAAGAAAACTATGAAAAACGCTTGCAATATACCGTTACATCACAATAAACCCTCTTACTCTTCTATTATTAAGCTTAATGTAAGTAAGCATACATAAGGTCCAAATTATTCTAAAAAAAGGATTGTATTACTCAATTTGTAGGGGAGGGAAAACAGCTATTATCACCGGATAACTAGCTTAAAAATTCATTGAAAAGGTACACATTTTGTGGGTAATAAAGCATATTCATAAGGTAAATTCCTCTATTAATGAGATTATAACACTACAATTAAGAAGAAACTATGAAAAACACGTATAATATACACTGTTATATAGTATATATAGTATTATTGTATTTATTTGTATTAGTATATATATAAGGAGTCTTCAACACTCCTATTATAAGCTTACAGTATTTTAAAATAGCAATTCTAACGAAAACAAATAATAATTCCACATTTCGAATTTCTTATCATAAAAAGGGCTCTGAATATGTCAATTTTCGACATTTTTTAACCCTTCAAAAATACATTAAAACAACTTGAAAAACGTTGTTTTTAAGAATAAAATTGATAAATAAATTACATGAAAAATTATTATTTTAAGCTCCTAATATTGTAAAATATAGTTGGTAAAAGTGATGAATAATGTAAAATTTCGAACTTTTTAGGCCTTTTTTTCAACAAAAAAAAAACAAAAAATACATTAAAACACTTGAAAAAACGTTGTTTTTAAGATTAAAATTGATAGTTATAAATTTCATGAAAATACATATTTGAGTCTATAAATTTTGTAAAAATATAGTTGTAGCAAATATAAAAAGCTATATATTACAGATATGTAAAGAAATATACTCAATGTAAGAAAAAAACCACTCTTCACTGATAACTAGCTAAAATCACTGAAAACACACATTTTATGGGTATATATCAATATGATAAGTAAACTACTGTAATATATACATAACGCTACAGTTTACAAGAAACTATGAAAAACGCTTGCAAGCATATAGTTATATCACAATAAATAACCTCTTACTCTTCTATTTAATAGCTTATGTAAAGTAAGCACTTAATAGGTGCAAATTATTCGAAAAAGAGTAATGTATACTTCAATTTGTAGGAAAACAGCTATATATCATGGAGGAAACTAGCTTAAAATCATGAAAACACACGTTTTATGGGTTCTATAGCAATATAATAAGTAAAATACTTGTATATATAACAATAACGCTACCAGTTTAGAAGAAACTATGAAACGCTTGCAATATACAGTTATTATCACAATAAAAATAACCTGCTTACTCTTCTATTTAATCAGATTATAATGTAAGTAAGCTACTTATGTGCAAATTATTATAAAAGAGGATTTTAACTTCCAATTTGTACGAAAACAGCTGTAGATTCACCGATAAATAGCGAAAATCATTGAACAACACATACATTTATAGGTTTATAGCAATATGATAAGTAAAACTACTTGTATATATACAATAACGCTACAGTTCACAAAGAAACTATGAAAACGCTTGCAATATAACCATTATAGTCCACAATAAATAAACCTACTACTCTTCTATTTAATAGCTTAAGTAATGTAAGCTAACTTATAGGTGCAAATTATTCTAAAAAGAGGATTTTATACTTCAATTTGTAGGAAACCGCTATATATCACTGATAACTAGCTAAAATCATTGAAAACACTACATTTTATAGGTTTATAGCAATATAATAAGTAAACTACTTGTATATATACAATAACGCTACAGTTTAGAAGAAACTATGAAACGCTTGCAATATACCGTTATATCACAATAAATAACCTCTTACTCTTCTATTTAATAGCTTAATGTATGTAAGTTTACTTATAGGTGCAAATTATTCTAAAAAGAGGATTTTATACATCAATTTGTAGGAAAACAGCTATATATCACCGATAAATAGCTAATATCATTGAAAACACTACATTTTTATGGTTTATAGCAATATGATAAGTAAAACTACTTGTATATATACAATAACGCTACAGTTTACAAGAAACTATGAAAATGCTTGCAATATACCGTTATATCACAATAAAAACCTCTTACATCTTCTATTTAATAGCTTAATGTATGAAAGCTACTTATAGTGCAAATTATTCTAAAAGGAGGATTTTATACTTCAATTTGTAGGAAAACAGCTATATATCACTGATAACTAGCTAAAATAATTGAAAACAGTACATTTTATGGTTTATAGAAATATAATAAGTAAAACTACTTGTATATATACAATAACGCTACAGTTTAGAAGAAACTATGAATAACGCTTGCAATATACCGTTTTTATCACAATAAATAACCTCTTACTCTTCTATTTAATAGCTTAATGTAATGTAAGCTACTTATAGGTGCAAATTATTCTAAAAAGAGGATTTTATACTTCAATTTGTAGGAAAACCGCTATATATCACTGATAACTAGCTTAAAATCATTGAAAACACTACATTTTATGGGTTTATAGCAATATAATAATAAAACTACTTGTATATATACAATAACGCTACAGTTTAGAAGAAACTATGAAAACGCTTGCAATATACCGTTATATCACAATAAATAACCTCTTACTCTTCTATTTAATAGCTTAATGTATGTAAGCTACTTATAGGTGCAAATTATTCTAAAAAGAGGATTTTATACTTCAATTTGTAAGAAACAGCTGTATATCACCGATAAATAGCTAAATCATGAAAACACTACATTTTATGGGTTTATAGCAATATAATAACTAAAACTACTTGTATATATACAATAACGCTACAGTTTAGAAGAAACTATGAAAAACGCTTGCAATATACCGTTATATCACAATAAATAACCTCTTACTCTTCTATTTAATAGCTTAATGTATGTAAGCTACTAATAGGTGCAAATTTGTTCTAAAAAGAGGATTTTATACTTCAATTTGTAGGAAATAGCTATATATCACCGATAAATAGCTAATACTACACTACATTTTATGGGTTTATAGCAATATGATAAGTAAAACTACTTGTATATATACAATAACGCTACAGTTTACAAGAAACTATGAAAAACGCTTGCAATATACCGTTATATCACAATAAATACCCTCTTACTCTTCTGTTTATTAGCTTAATGTAATGTAAGCTACTTATAGGTCCAAATTATTCTAAAAAAAGGATTGTATACTTCAATTTGTAGGAAAACAGCTATATATCACCAATTACTAGCTAAAATCATTGAAAAGAACACATTTTGTGGATATAAAGCATTATCATAAGGTAAATTCCTTCTATTAATGATATAACACTACAATTAAGAAGAAACTATGAAAAACACGTATAATATACAACTGTATCACAATATAGAGTCTCAAACTCCTATTATAAGCTTACAGTATTTTAAAATAGCAATTTCTAACGAAAACAAATATAATTCCACATTTTGAATTTCTCTATCAAAAAAAGGGCTGAATAATGTCAATTTTCGACATTTTTTAGCCCTTCAAAAATACATTAAAACACTTGAAAAAACCTTGTTTCTAAGATTAAAATTGATACATTATTTTCATGAAAAATACACATTTTAAGCTCATAATATTGTAAAATATAGTTGTGTAAAAGTGCTGAATAATGTCAAATTTCGACATTTTTTAGGCTTTCAAAAATACATTAAAATACTTGGAAAAACGTTGTTTTTAAGATTAAAATTGATACCTAAATTTCATGAAAAATCCATATTTTTAGCTCATAACATTGTAAAATATAGTTGTGTAAAAGTGCTGCATAATGTAAAATTTCGACATTATTTAACATTTCAAAAATACATTAAAATTCTTGAAAAAAACATTGTTTTTAAGATTAAATTGATATCTAAATTTCATGAAAAATACATATTTTTAAGCTATTAATTTTGTAAAATATAGTTGTAGCAAATATAAAAAGCTATTTAGCTACAGATATAAAGAAATATACTTCCATTTGTAGTAAAAAACCACTCTTCACTGATAATTAGCTAAAATCATTGAAAACACTACATTTTATGGGTTTATAGTAATATGATAAGTAAAACTACTTGTATATATACAATAACGCTACAGTTTACAAGAAACTATGAAAAACGCTTGCAATATACCGTTATATCACAATAAATAACCTCTTACTCTTCTATTAATAGCGTAATGTATGTAGCTACTTATAGGTGCAAATTATTCTAAAAAGGATTTATACTTCAATTTGTAGGAAAACAGCTATATATCACCGATAAATAGCTAATATCATTGAAAACACTACATTTATGGTTTATAGCATATGATAAGTAAAACTACTTGTTTAAGCTTACTCTTATGGGTTTATAGCAATATAATAAGTAAAACTACTTGTATATATACAATAACGCTACAGTTTAGAAGAAACTATGAATAACGCTTGCAATATACGTTATATCACAATAATAACCTCTTACTCTTATATATATACAATAACGCTACAGTTTACAAGAAACTATGAAAAATGCTTGCAATATACCGTTATATCACAATAAATAACCTCTTACTCTTCTATTTAATAGCTTAATGTAATGTAAGCTACTTATAGGTGCAAATTATTCTAAAAAGAGATTTTACACTTCAATTTGTAGGAAAACAGCTATATATCACCGATAAAATAGCAAATATCATTGAAAACACTACATTTTATGGGTTTATAGCAATATGATAAGTAAAACTACTTGTATATATACAATAACGCTACAGTTTACAAGAAACTATGAAAAATGCTTGAAATATACCGTTATATCACAATAAAAAAACCTCTTATCTGCTATTAAAGCTTAATGTAATGAAGCTACTTATAGGTGCAAACTTATTCTAAAGAGGATTGATACTTTCAATTTTGATAGGAAAACAGCTGTATATCACCGATAATAAATAGTACTAATCATTGAAAAAACCACTTTTATAGGTTTTATGCACTATGATAGCTAAAACTACTGTATATATACAATAACGCTACAGTTTACAAGAAACTATGAGAAAAACGCTTTGCAATATTCGGATATCACAATAAATAACTCGACTCTCTATTTAAATAGCTAAGTAATGTAAGCTACTTATAGCTGCAAATTATTCTAAAAAAGAGGATTTTATACTTCAATTTGTAGAAAACAGATATATATCACTGATAACTAGCTAAAATCATTGAAAACACTAACTTAGGGTTTATAGCCAATATAATAACTAAAATACTGTATAATACAACTAACGCTAGGTTTAGAGAACTATGAAAAAACGCTCTGAACGTTATATCACAATAACTAACCTTCTTACTCTTCTTATTTAATAGCTTTATGTAATGTAAGCCTACAATAGTGCAAATTGTTCTAAAAGAGATTTTATACGTCAATTGTAGGAAAATAGCTATATATCACTAAAAATAGCAATATCATTGAAAAACACTACATTTATGGGTTTATAGCAATATGATAAGTAAAAACTAATTGATATAACTAAGAACGCCTACAGTTTACAAGAAACTATGAAAAACGCTGGCATTACCCGTTATATCACAATAAATAACCTCTTACTCTTCTATTAATAAGCTTAATGTTAAAGTAATGTACTTATAGGATGCAAAATTATTCTAAAAAGAGGATTTTATCTCAATTGTAGTGGAAAACAGCTATATATCACTGATACCTAGCTAAAATCATTGAAAACACTACATTGATATGTTATGGAATATAATAAGTAAAAATATACTTGTATACTATCATAACGCTTACAGTTTAGAAGAAACTAAGAAAAACGCTGCAATATCCGGTATTTATCACAATAAATAACCTCTCATCGTCTATTAATAGCTTAATGTAATGTAAGCTACTATAGGCTGCAAATATTCTAAAAAGAGGATTTTATACTTCAATTTGTAGGGAAAACAGCTAATATCACAGATAAATAGCTAAGCATCATGAAAAACACTACATTTTATGAGTTTATAGAATATGATAAGGAAAAACTACTTGAATAATACAATAACGATACAGTTTACAAGAACAATTATGAAAACGTTGCAATATACCGTTATATCACAATAAATAACTCTCTTTACTATTCTATTTAAAGCTTAATGTAAATGTAAGCTACTTATAGGTGCAAATTATCTAAAAAGAGGATTTTATTCTTCAATTTGTAGGAAACAGATTTATATCACCGATAAATAGCTAATATCAATTGAAAACAATACATTTTAAGGGTTTATAGCAATATGATAAGTAAAACTTATTTGTATAATTACAATAAACGCACAGTTTACAAGAAAACTATGCAAAAACGCTTCAATATACCGCTATATCACAATAAATAAACTCTTCACCTGCTATTTAATAGCTATGTAATGTAGCCTACTTATAGGTGCAAATTATTCTAAAAAGAGGATTTGGATACTTCAAGTTATAGGAAAAACAGCTGTATATCACCGATAAATAGCTATAAATCATTGAAAACACTACATTTATGGGTTTTTAGCAATATGATAAGAAAACTACTTGTTATAATACAATAACGCTACAGGTTACAAGAAACTTATGAAAAAACGCTTGCAATATACCGTTATATCACAATAAATAAACCTCTTACTCTTTCTATTAATAGATAATGTAATGGAAGTACGTATAGTGCCAAATATTCTAAAAAGAGGATTTTTTTACTTCAACTTTGTGGAAAAACAACTATTATCATGATAACTAGCTAAAAGTATTGAAAAAAACAACTACTCTTTATGGGTTATATAGCAATATAATAAGTACAACTACTGGTATATATACAATAACGTACAGTTTAAGAAAGAAACTCATGAAAAACGCTTGCCAATATACCGTTATATCACAATAAATAACCTCTTAATCTTCTATTAAGAGCTTATGTAATGTAAGCTAAATAATAGGTGCAAATTGGTTCTAAAAAGAGGATTTATAATTCAATTTGTAGGTAAATAGCTATATATCACAGATAAATAGCTAAATATCATGAAAACATCTACATTTTATGGGTTAATAGCAATTATGATAGTAAAATACTTGTTTACATACCCCCAATACGCTACAGTTACAAGAAACTATGAAAAACGCTTGCAATATACCGTTATATCACAATAACTAACCTCTTTACTCCTCTATATAATAGCTTAATGTAATGTAGCGACTTATAGTGGCAAATTATTCTAAAAAAGAGGATGTATTCTTCAATTGTAGGAAAACAGATATATATCACGGAAACTAGCTAAAATCATTGGAAAACACTACATTTTATGGGTGTTATGGGCAATATAATAGGGTAAAAACTACTTGTATATATACAATAAACGCTACAGTTTCAGAAGAAACTATGAAAAAATCGCTTGCAATAAATGTTATATCACAAATAAATACCTAATAATCTTCTATTATTAGATTAAATGTAATGTAAGGCTACTTATAGGCAATTATCTAAAAAAAGGATTTTTATACTTCAATTGTAGGAAAACAGTATATATCACTGATAACTAGCTAAAATCATTGAAAACACTACATTTTAGGGTTTATAGCAATATAATCAAGTAAAACTACTTGTATAATACAAAACGTACAGGTTTAGAATAAACTTGTAAAAAACGCTGGACAATAACCGTTATATCACAATAAATAACTCACTCTTCTATTTAATAGCTAATTGTAATGTTAGCCTACTTCTTGATAGGTGCAAATTATTCTAAAAAGAGAGGATTTTATACTCAATTGTGGAGGAAACAGGCTGTTATATCACCGATAACTAGCTACAAATCAGTGAAAACACTACATTTTCATAGGTTCTTTTATAGCAATATAATAAGAAGGTAAAACTACTTGTATTATACAATAACGCTTACAGTTTAGACGAAACTATGAAAAACGCTTGCCAAATATCACGTATATTATAGTCACAATATAATAACCTCTACTCTTCTATTTAATAGAGATTAATGTAATGTAAGCTACTTATACTGCAAATATTCTAAAAAGAGGATTTTATACTTCAATTGTAGGAAAACAAGCTATATATCATGATAACTAAGCTAACATCATTGAAAAACAACTTTTTATGGGTTTATAGCAATATAATAACTAAAATACTTGTATATATACAATAACGCTAGAGTTTAGAAGAAAATATGAAAAACGCTTGCACAGTTATATTCAAAATAAATAACCTCTACTCTCTATTAATTAGCTAAGTAAGGTAAGTACTAATAGGCCAAATTGTCTAAATAAGAGGATTTTATACTTCAATTGTAGGAAAAATAGCTATATATCACCGATAAATAGCTCAATCTCATTGGAAAACACACATTTTTATGGGTGTATTAGCAATATGATAAGAAACACTGTATATATACAATAACGCTACCAGTGTACAAGAAAACTATGAAATAACGCTTGTCTATTACCGTTATATCACAATAAATAACCTCTACTCTTATATTAATAGATAATGTAACGTAAGCTAACTTATAGGTGCAAATTATTCTAAAAAGAGGATTTATTCTTCATTTGTAGGAAAACAGCTATATATCACTGATACCTAGCTAAAATCATTGAAAACCTCATTTTAATGTTATGGCAATAAATAAGTAAAACTACTTGTTTATATCTACAATAACGCTACAGTGTAGAAGAAAATAAGAAAAAACGCTTGCAATAATACGTTATATCACAATAAATACTCTTCCATCTTCTATTTAATAGCTTAATGTAATGTAAGCTACTATAGGTGCCAAATTATTCTAAAAAGAGGATATATACTTCAATTTGTAGGGAAAACAGCTATATTATAACCGATAAATAAGCTAATATCATTGAAAACACGACATTTATGAGTTTATAGCAATATGAATAAGTAAAACTACTTGCTATAATACAATACGCTACAGTTTACACAAGAAACTATGAAAAACGCTTGCCAATAATACCGTTATATCACATATAAAAAACCCTCACTCTTCTATTATAGCTTAATGTAATGTAAGCTACTTAAGGTTGCAAATTAATCTAAAAGAGGATTTATGCTTCCAATTGTAGGAGAAAAAAGCTTTTTTATATCACCGATCAATAGCTAATATCATTGAAAACAAACATTTTAAGGGTTTATAGCAATATGATAAGGTAAAACTATTGTAGATATACAATAACGCTACAGTATTACAAGGAAACTATGAAAACGCTTGCAATATACCGTTATATCAAAATAAATAACCTCTTATCTCTTCTATTAATAGCTTCATGTAATGTAGCCTACTTTTATAGGTGCAAATATATTCTAAAAAGAGGTTTTATACTTCAATTTTATATGAAAACAGCTGTAATCACCGATAAATAGCTACAAATCATTGAAAAACACTACATTTATGAGGTTTATAGCAAATGATCAAGTAAAACTACTTGTATATATACAATAACCCGCACAGTTTACAAAAGAAACTATGAAAAACGCTGCAATATAACCGTTAATCACAAAAATACCCTCTTCCGTCTATTAATAGCTTAATGTAATGTATAGTACGCTATATAGGTGCAAATTATTGTAAAAGAGGATTTTACTTAATTGTTGGAAAACAACTATATATCACTGATAAACTAGCTAAAATTATTGAAAACACTACATGTTATGGGTTTATCAATGCAATTATATAAGTACATACTACTTGATATATAACAATCAACGCTAACAGTTTAGAAGAAAAACTTCATGAAAAACGCTTGCAATATACGGTATATCACAATACAAAAACCTCTTACTCTCTATGTAATAGCTTAATGTAATGTAAGCTATAATAGGCTGCCAAATTTGTTCTAAAAAGAGGATTTTTATAATTCATTAGTGTAGGAAAATAGCCTATATATCACCAGAAAATAGCAATAGCATTGAAAACACTACATTTTTATGGGTAATAGCAATATGATAAGATAAACACTGTAACATACAAAACGCCTACAGTTTACAAAGAAACTATGAAAAACGATTGCAATATACCGTTATATCACAATAAATACCTCTACTCATCTATTTAATAAGGCTTAATGTATGTAAGCTTACTTATAGGTGCCAAAATTATTCTAAAAAGAGGATTGTATTCTTCAATTTGTAGGAAAACAAGCTATATATCACTGATAACTAGCTAAAATCATTGAAAACACAACATTTTATGGTTTATGGCAATATAATAAGTAAAACTACTTTGTATATATACAATAAGCTACAGTTGGTAGAAGAAACTATGAAAAACGCTTGTTTATTTACAATATACTGGTATATCAACAATAAATTAACCTAATACTCTTCTATTCATTAGCTAATGTAATGTAAGCTACTTTATAGGTGCAAATTATTCTAAAAAAGAATTTTATACTTCAATTGTAGAAAAAGCTATATACACTGATAACTAGCTAAAATCATTGAAAACACTACAATTTATGGGTCTATAGCAAATATAATAAGGAAATCTACTTGTATATATACAATAACGCTACAGTTTAGAATAAACGTATGAAAAACGCTTGCAATATTACCGTTATATCAAAAAAGAACCTTTACTCTTCTATTTAATAGCTATGTATGTAGCCTACTTATAGGTGAAATATATTCTAAAAAGAGGATTTTATACTTCAATTGTAGGAAAACAGCTGTATATCACCGGATTAACTAGCAAAATCAGTGAAAACACTAAATTTAGAGGTTTATAGCAAAATAATAAGTAAAACTACTTGTATATATTACAATAACGCTACAGTTTAGCACAGAAGACTATGAAAAACGTTGCCAATATACGTTAAATTAATATCACAATAAAATAACCTCTTACTCGTATATTTAATAGATTAATGTAATGTAAGTCACTTATACGGTGAAAATTATCTAAAAAGAGGATTTACACTTCAATATTTGTAGGAAAACAAGCTATATATCACCGATTAAAATAGCTAATATCATTGAAAACACTACATCTTTATGGGGTTTATAGCAATATGATGAAAGTAAAAATACGTGTAGATATACAATTAACGCTACAGTTTACAAGAAACTAGAAAAATGCGTGCAATATACCGTTATATCCACAATAAAAAACCTCTCTTACTCTTCTAGTTTATAGCTTAAGTAATGAAAAGCTACTATAGGTGCAAATCATTCTAAAAAGAGGGATTTTATACTTCAATTTGAGGAAAAACAGCTATATATCACTGATAACTAGCTACTAAAATAATTGAAAACAGTACATTTATGGGTTTATAGCCATATAATAAGTAAACTACTTTGTATATATACCAATAAGCTACCAGTTTAGAAGAAACTATTGAATAACCGCTGCAATATTTCCGGTATATCACAATAAATAACTCTTACTCTTCTATTAATAGCTTAATGTAAATGTAAGCTACTTATAGGTGCACAAAATATTCTAAAAAGAGGATTTTTACTTACAATTTGTAGGAAAACAGCTAGATATCACTGATAACTAGCTAAAATCCCATTGAAAACACTACATTTTATGGGTTTATAGCAATATAATCAAGTAAAACACTTGTATATATACAATAACGCTACAGTTTAGAAGAAAACTATGAAAAACGCTTGCAATATACCGTTATATCAAATACAATAACTCCATTACTCTTCTATTTAATCAGCTTAATGTAATTGTAAGCTACTATAGGTGCAAATATTCTAAAAAAGGATTTATATACTTCAATTGTAAGAAACAGCTGTATATCACCCGATAAATAGCAAAACATTTGAAAAAATACATTTTATGGGTTATAGCAATATAATAACTAAAACTACTTGATAATACAATAACGCTACAGTTAGAAGCAAATATGAAAAACGCTTGCAATATACGTTATATCACAATAAATAAGTCTTACTCTTCTATTAATAGCGTAATGTAATGTAAGATACTCATAGGTGCAAATTGTTCTAAAAGAGGATTTTATACGTCAATTTGTAGGAAAAATAGCTATATATCACCGATAAATAGCTAATATCATTGAAAAACACACATTTATGGGTTCTATAGGCAATAGAAAGTAAAATACTTGTATATATACCAATACGCTACAGCTTTAAGAAACTATGCAAAAACGCTTGCATATACCGTTATTCACAATAAATAACCTCTATACTCTTCGATTTAATAGCGTAATGTTAATGTAAGCCTACGTAAGGTGACAAATTATTTCTAAAAAAAAGGGATTTTTATACTTCAATTTGTAGGAAACAGCTATATATCACCGGAGAAATAGCCTAATATCATTGAAAACACTACATTTTATGGGTTAAAGCAATAGATAAGTTAAAACTACTTGTTTAAGCTGACTCTTATGGGTTTATAGCACATATAAAAGTAAAACTACTTGTTCATATACAATAACGCTACAGTTGAAGAAACTATGAATAACGAATTGCAAATACCGTTACTCACAATAAATAACCTCACTCTCTAAATTATATACAATAAACGCTACAGTTTACAAGAAACTATGAAAAATGCTTGCAATATCACCGTTATATCACAATAAATAAAACCTTTACTCTTCTATTTAATAGCTTAAGTAATGGAAGCTACTTATAGGGCACATTATTCTAAAAAGAGGATTTTACACTTCAATTTGTAGGAAAACAGCTATATATCACCGATAAATAGCAAATATCATGGAAGAAAACACTACATTTTATGGGTTTATAGCAATATGATAAGTAAAACTACTGTATATATACAATAACGACTACAGTTTACAAGAAACTATGAAAAACGATGCATTATACCGTTATATCACCCAAAATAATAACCCTCTTACTGTTCTATTATAGCTTAATGTAATGTAAGTCCTATTATAGGTGCAAATTTATTTGGAAAGGGATTTTATACTCAATTTGTGTAGGAAAAACAGCTATATATCACCGATAAATAGCAATATCATTGAAAACACTACATTTTAGGGGTTTATAGCATATGATAAGTAAAACTACTTGTATACATACAATACGATACAGTTTACAAGAAACTATGAAAAAAACGCTGCAATATACCGTATATCACAATAAAAACCTCTTACTCTTCTATTAATAGCGCTCGTAAAGTATTGGTAAGATACTTATAGGTGCAAAAATTATTCTAAAAAGCGGATTTTATACTTTCAATTTGTAGGAAATACAGCAATTTTAATCACTGATAACTAGCTAAAAAATAATTGAAAAAACACTACATTTTATGGGTTAATATAAGCAATATAATAAGTAAAACTGACTTGCTATATATAACAATAACGCTACAGTTAGAAGAAACTAGAAAAACGCTTGCAATATCCGTTATATCACAATAAATAACCTGTTTATTCTTTATTTAAAGCTTAATGTAATGTAAGCTACTATAGGTGCAAATTATTCTAAAAAGAGGATTTTACACTTCAATTTCGTAGGAAAAAGCTATATATCACCGATAAATAAATAGCAAATATCATTGAAAACACTACATTTATGGGTTTATAGCAATATGATAAGTAAAAACTACTTGTATAATACAATAACGTACAGTTTTAAAGAAACTATGAAAAAAATGATTGCAATATACCGTTAATCACATAAAAAACCTATTACTATTCTACTTTAATGGCTTAAGTAATGTAGCTACTTATAGGTGCAAAATATTTAAAAGAAGGATTTATACTTCAATTTGTAGGAAAACAGCCTGATATCACGATAAATAGCTATATCATGAAAACACCAAACAGTTTTATGGTTTATAGCAATATGATAAGTAAAACTAAAAAAAAAAAATACTTGTATAGATACAATAAACGGCCCCCCCCCCCCCCTACAGTTTACAAAGAAACTATGAAAAACGCTTGCAATATTTCGTTTATATCACAATAAAAAAACTCTTACTCTTCTATTTAATTAGCTTAATGTAATTGTAAGCTACTTATAGCTGCCAAATTATTCTAAACAGAGGATTTTAACTCAATTGTAGGAAAACAGCATCTAATATATCACTAGATAACTAGCTATAAATCATGAAAACACATATAACTTTTATGAGGTTATAGCAATATATAACTAAAAACACTGTATATATACAATAACGGCTAGAGTTTAGAAGAAACTAGAAAAACGCTGCACATGTAATCACAATAAATAAACCTCTTACTTTCTTTATTAAAGCTTAATGTAATGTAAGCTACCTAATAGGTGCAAATTGTTCTAAAAAGAGGATTTTATATCTTCAATTTGTAGGAAAAATAGCTATATATCACGATAAAACTAATATCATTGAAAACACTACTTTTATGGGTTTATAGAATATGATAAAGTAAAACTATTAACTTGATATATACAATAACGCTACAGTTTACAAGAAACTATCGAAAAACGCTTGCATTTATACCGTTATATCACAATAAATAACCTCTTACTCATATCTATTTAATAGTTAAGTAATGTAAGCTACTATAGGTGCAAATTATTCTAAAAGAGGATTTATCTTCAATTTGTAGGAAAACAGCTATATATCACTGGAACCTAAGCTTAAAATCAGTGAAAACCACTACATTTTATATGTTTATGGCAAATAATAAGTAAAACTACTGCTATATATACAAAACGCTACAGTTTTAGAAAGAAACTAAGAAAAACGCTGCATATACGTTATATCACAATAAATAACCTCTTAATCTTCTATTTATAGAATGTAATGTAAGCTACCTTAGGGTGCAAATTATTCTAAAAGAGGATTTTTTATACTTCAATTGTAGGAAAACAGCTATATATAACCGATAAAATAGCTAATTATCATTGAAAACACTACATTTATGGTGTTGTATAGACAATATGATAGTAAAACTACTTGTATATATACAATATTACGCTACGTTTACAAGAACGTAGTGAAAAAAAACGCTTTCCAATATACCGTTATATCACAATAAATACCTCTACTCTTCTATTTAATAGCTTTGTTAATGTAAGTACTTATAGGTCGCCAAATTATTCTAAAAAGAGTGATTTCTATTCTTCAATTGTAGAGAAAACAGCTTTATATCACCGATAAATAGACTAATATCATTGAAAACACTACATTTTAAGGGTTTTATAGCAATATTGAGAAGTTGTTTGTTTAAAACTATTTGTCTAATACAATAACGGACTACAGTTTACAAGAAACTATGAAAAACGCTGCAATATACGTTTTATAAATCCACAATAAATAACCTCTTACTCTTCTATTAAATAGCTTAATGAATGTAGCCTACTTATAGGTGCAAATTATTCTAAAACAGAGGATTTTTATACTTCAATTTATAGGAAAACAGCGTATATCACCGAAATAAATAGCTAAAACCATTGAAAACACTACATTGAGGGTATTTATAGCAATATGATAAGTAAAACAATACTTGTATATCTACACATAACGCTACAGTTTACAAGAAAACTATGAAAAAACGCTTCGACCAATATTTAACGTTATATCCACAATAAATAACTTTATCTTCTCTTATAGCTTAATTAATGTAAGCTACTTATAGGTGGCAAATTATTCTAAAAGAGGATTTTGTACTTCAATTTGTTGGAAAACAACTATATATCCACTGATAACTAGCTAAATTTATTGAAAACATCATTTTATGGGTTTATAGAAATATAAGAAGTACAACTACTTGTTATAGATACAATAACGCTCCAGTTAGAAGAAAACTATGAAAAACGCTTGCAATTATACGTTATATCACAATAAATAACCTGCTACTCTTCTATTTAATAGCTTAATGTAAGGTAAGCTACTAATAGCGTGCAAATGTTTATTCTAAAGAGGATTTTATATTCAATTGTAGGAAAATAGCTAATATCACCGATAAATAGCTCTAATATTCATTGAAAACACTACATTTATGGGTTTATAGCAATATGATAAGTAAAACTACGGCTTATACATACAATAAACGCTACAGTTTACAAGCAAACTATGAAAAAACGTTGCAATATACCGTTATACACAATAAATAACCCTTTACTACTCTATTTAATAGCTTAAGTAATGTAAGACTACTTATTAGGGCCAAAATTATTCTAAAAAGAGGATTTTATTCTTTCAATGTGTAGGAAAAAGCTATATATTCATTGATAACTAGCTAAAATCATGGAAAAACACTACATTTTATGGAGTTATGGCAAATATAATAAGTAAGACTACTTGTATATATACAATAACGCTACAGTTTAGAAGAAACTATGAAAAACGCTTGCAATATACTGTTATAATCACAATAAATAAACTAATACTCTTCCTATTATTAGCTTAAGTAAGTAGCTACTTATAGGTGCAAATTATTCTAAAAAAAAGGATGTTATACTTAATTTTGTAGGAAAAACAGCTATACATCACTGATAACTAGCTAAAATCATGAAAAAACACTACATTTTAGGGTTATAGCAATATAATAAAGTAAAACTACTTGTATAATACAATAACGCTTACAGTTTAGAATAAACTATGGAAAAACGCTTGCAATATACCGTTATATTCACAAGCAAATAACCTCTTACTCCTTTATTAATAGCTTAATGTAATGTAGCCTACTTATAGTGCAAATTATTTAAAAAGAGGGCTTGTATACTTCCAATTTGTAGGAAAAGAGCTGGATATCACGATAACTAGCTAAAATCATTGAAAACACTACATTTTATAGTTTATAGCAATATATAAGTAAAACTACGTGTATATATACACTAACGCTACAGTTAGAAGAATCTATGAAAACGCTCGCAATATACCGGTATATTATATCACCAATAACTACCTCTTACTACGTCATTTATAGCAATGAATGTAGCACTTATGGGTGCAAATATCTAAAAAAGAGGATTGTACACTTCAATTGTAGGGAAAACAGCTATAATCACCGATAAATAGCTAATATCATTGAAAACACTACATTTATGGGGTTATAGACAATATGATAAAGGTAAAACTACCTGTATATATACAAAACGCTAAGTTTACAAGAAATATGAAAAATGCTTGCAATATAACGTTAATCACAATAAAAAACCTCTTACTCCTTCTATTTATAGTTAATGTAATGAAAGCTAATTATAGGTGCAATATTATTCTAAAAAGGAGGATTTTATACTTCAATTTGTAGGAAACCATCTATATTAAATTCACTGATAACTAGCTAAAATATTGAAAACAGTACATTTTATGGGTTTTATAGAAATATAAAAGTAAAACTACTTGTATATATACAATAACGCTACAGTTTAGAAGAAACTATGAAAAACGCTTGCAATATACCGTTATATCACAATAAATAACGTCTTACTCTTCTATTTAATAGCTTAATGTAATGTAAGCTACTAATAGGTGCAAATTGTTCTAAAAAGAGGATTTTATACTTCAATTTGTAGGAAAATAGCTATATATCACCGATAAATAGCTAATATCATTGAAAACACTACATTTTATGGGTTTATAGCAATATGATAAGTAAAACTACTTGTATATATACAATAACGCTACAGTTTACAAGAAACTATGAAAAACGCTTGCAATATACCGTTATATCACAATAAATAACCTCTTACTCTTCTATTTAATAGCGTAATGTAATGTAAGCTACTTATAGGTGCAAATTATTCTAAAAAGAGGATTTTATACTTCAATTTGTAGGAAAACAGCTATATATCACCGATAAATAGCTAATATCATTGAAAACACTACATTTTATGGGTTTATAGCAATATGATAAGTAAAACTACTTGTTTAAGCTTACTCTTATGGGTTTATAGCAATATAATAAGTAAAACTACTTGTATATATACAATAACGCTACAGTTTAGAAGAAACTATGAATAACGCTTGCAATATACCGTTATATCACAATAAATAACCTCTTACTCTTATATATATACAATAACGCTACAGTTTACAAGAAACTATGAAAAATGCTTGCAATATACCGTTATATCACAATAAATAACCTCTTACTCTTCTATTTAATAGCTTAATGTAATGTAAGCTACTTATAGGTGCAAATTATTCTAAAAAGAGGATTTTACACTTCAATTTGTAGGAAAACAGCTATATATCACCGATAAATAGCAAATATCATTGAAAACACTACATTTTATGGGTTTATAGCAATATGATAAGTAAAACTACTTGTATATATACAATAACGCTACAGTTTACAAGAAACTATGAAAAACGCTTGCAATATACCGTTATATCACAATAAATAACCTCTTACTGTTCTATTTAATAGCTTAATGTAATGTAAGCTACTTATAGGTGCAAATTATTCTGAAAAGAGGATTTTATACTTCAATTTGTAGGAAAACAGCTATATATCACCGATAAATAGCTAATATCATTGAAAACACTACATTTTATGGGTTTATAGCAATATGATAAGTAAAACTACTTGTATACATACAATAACGCTACAGTTTACAAGAAACTATGAAAAACGCTTGCAATATACCGTTATATCACAATAAATAACCTCTTACTCTTCTATTTAATAGCTTAATGTAATGTAAGCTACTTATAGGTGCAAATTATTCTAAAAGGAGGATTTTATTCTTCAATTTGTAGGAAAACAGCTATATATCACTGATAACTAGCTAAAATCATTGAAAACACTACATTTTATGGGTTTATGGCAATATAATAAGTAAAACTACTTGTATATATACAATAACGCTACAGTTTAGAAGAAACTATGAAAAACGCTTGCAATATACTGTTATATCACAATAAATAACCTAATACTCTTCTATTTATTAGCTTAATGTAATGTAAGCTACTTATAGGTGCAAATTATTCTAAAAAGAGGATTGTATACATCAATTTGTAGGAAAACTGCTATATATCACCGATAACTAGCTAAAATCATTGAAAAGAACACATTTTGAGGGTATAAAGCATTATCATAAGGTAAATTCCTTCTATTAATGATATAACACTACAATTAACAAGAATCTATCAAAAACACGTGTAATATACAATTGTATCGCAATATAGAGTCTCAAACTCCTATTATAAGCTTACAGTAGTATAAAATAGCAATTTCTAACGAAAACAACTATA
The DNA here is from genome assembly GCA_016584305.1 of Chionoecetes opilio. NCBI lineage: Eukaryota > Metazoa > Arthropoda > Malacostraca > Decapoda > Majidae > Chionoecetes > Chionoecetes opilio. The sequence continues at coordinate 82,614 of JACEEZ010025878.1, read as the reverse complement.
ATACCACATTTTGAATTTCTCTATCAAAAAAAGGGCTGAATAATGTCAATTTTCGACCTTATTTAGCCCTTCAAAAATACATTAAAACACTTGAAAAAACGTTGTTTCTAAGATTAAAATTGATACATAATTTACATTAAAAATACATATTTTAAGCTCATAATATTGTAAGATATAGTTGTGTAAAAGTGCTGAATAATGTCAAATTTCGACATTTTTTAGGCCTTCAAAAATACATTAAGATACTTGGAAAAACGTTGTTTTTAAGATTAAAATTGATACCTTAATTTCATGAAAAATACATATTTTTAGCTCATAACATTGTAAACTATACTTGTGTAAAAAAGCAAAATAATGTCTAATATCGACATTTTTTAGCCCTTCAAAAATACATTAAAATACTTGAAAAAACATTGTTTTTAAAATTAAAATTGATATCTAAATTTCATGAAAAATACATATTTTTAGCTATTAATTTTGTAAAATATAGTTGTAGCAAATATAAAAAGCTATTTAGCTACAGATATAAAGAAATATACTTCAATTTGTAGAAAAAACTACTCTTCACTGATAACTAGCTAAAATAATTGAAAACAGTACATTTTATGGGTTTATGGCAATATAATAAGTAAAACTACTTGTATATATACAATAACGCTACAGTTTAAAGAAACGCTAATAACGCTTGCAATTACCGTTATTCACAATAAATAACCTCTGCTCTTCTATTTATAGCTTAAATGTAATGTAAGCACTTATATGCGCAAATTATTCTAAAAAGAGGATTTTATACTTCAATTTGAGGAAAACAGCTATATATCACTGACTACCTAGCTAAAATCAATTGAAACCCTACATTTTATAGGTTTTATAGCAATATAAGAAGTACAAACTACTTGTATATATTCCAATAACCTAACAGTTTTAGAAGAAACTATGAAGAAATGCTTGCAATATACCGTTATATACATAAAAAAACCGCTTACTCTTTCTATTTTTAATAGCTTAATGTATGAAAGCTACTTAGAGGTGCAATTATTCTAAAAGAGGATTTTACTACTTCAATTTGTAGGAAAACAGCTATATATCACTGATAACTAGCTAAAATAATTGAAAACAATAATTTTATGGTTTATAGCATATAATAAGTAAAACTACTTGTATATATAAAATAACGCTACAGTTTGAAGAAACTATGATAACGCTTCAATATACCGTTATATCACAATAAATAACCTCTTACTCTTCTATTTAATAGCTAATGTTGTAAGCTACTTTATATGTGCAAATTATCTAAAAGAGGATTTTATACTCAATTTGGTAGAAACAGCTATATATCACTGATAACTAGCGTAAATAATTTAAAACACTACATTTTATGGGTTTATAGCATATAATAGTAAAATACTTGTATATATACAATAACGCTACAGTTTAGAAAAACTATGAAAACGCTTTGCAATATACCGTTATATCACAATAAATAACCTCTTACTCCTTCTATTTAATTAGCTTAACTTAATGTAATCCCCACACACCCCCTCCTTATGGTGCAATTTTTCTAAAAGAGGTTTTATACTTTCAATTTGTAGGAAAACAGCTATATATCCTGATAACTAGCTAAAATAATTGAAAACACTACATTTTTATGTTTATAGCATATAATAGTTAAAACTACTTGTATATATAAAATAACGCTACAGTTTTTAGAGAAACTATGAATAACGCTTGCAATATACGTTAGATCACAATAATAACCTCTTACTCTTCTATTTAATAGCTTAATGTAATGTAAGCTACTTATAGGTGCAAATTTTTCTAAAAAGAGGATTTTATACTTCAATTTGTAGGAAACAGCTATATATCACTGATAACTAGCTAAAATAATTTAAAACACTACATTTTATGGTTTATAGCAATAAATAAGTAAAACTACTTGTATATATACAATAACGCTACGTTTTAGAAGGAACCTATGAAAAACGCTTGCAAGATACCGTTATATCACAATAAATAAACCTCTTACTCCTTCTCTTTATAGCTTATGTAATGTAAGCTACTTATATGTGCAAATTATCCTAAATAAGAGGATTTTCTACTTCAATTTTGTATGAAACAGCTATATATCACTGATAACTAGCTAAATCATTGAAAAACACTACATATATGGGTTTATAGCAATATAATTACTAAAACTACTTGTATATATACAATAACGCTACAGTTTAGAAAAAACTATAAAAACGCTTGCAATATAGCCGTATATCACATAAATACCTCTTACCCTCTATTTTAATAGCTTAATGTAATGGAAGGCTACTAAATAGTTGCAAATTGGTTCTAAAAAGAGGATTTTATACTTTCAATTTGTAGGAAAATATCTTCCCCGACTATATATCACCGATAAATCTAGTTTCATTGAAAGACACTACATTGTTATGGTTTATAGCAATATGATAAAGTAAAACTAACTTGTATATATACAAAACGCTACAGTTACAAGAAACTATGAAAAACGCTTGCAATATACCGTTAATCACATAAATACCCTCTTACTCTTCGTTTTATTAGCTAATGTAATGTAGTGCTACTTATAGGTGCAAATTATTCCAAAAAAAGGATTTATACCTCTATTTTGTAGGAAAACAGCTGTATATCCCGATAAATTAAGCTAAAATCATTGAAAACACTACATTTTATGGGTTTTATTAGCATATGATAAGTAACTACTTGTATTATACAATACCTACAGTTTACAAGAAACTATGGAAAAACGCTTGTCAATATACGTTATATTACAATAAATAACCTCTTACTCCTTCTATTTAATAGCTTAATGTAATGTAAGCTACATATAGTTGAATTATTCTAAACAGAGGATTTTTATACTTCAATTTGTAGGAAAACAGCTATATATCACTGATAACTAGCTAAATCATTGAAAACACTACATTTTATGGGGTTTATAGCAATATAATAAGTAAAACTACTTTGTATATATACAATTAACGCTACAGTTTAGAAGAAACTATAAAAACACTTGCAATATACCGTTATATCCCAAAAATAACCTCTTACTCTTTTATTTAATAGCTTAATGTATGTGATCTACTTATAGGTGCAAATTATTCTAAGAAAGAGGATTTTTATACTTCAATTTTGGAGAAAACAGCTATAATATCACCGATAAATAGGCTAATATCATTGAAAACAACTAACATTTTATGGGTTTAGAGCATAGGAATAATAAAACTACTTGTATAATATACACTACGCTACATTTACAGAACTATGAAAAACGCTTGCAATATACCGTTATATCATAAAAAAAAAACATAAAATACCTCTTACTCTTCTTTTAATAGCTTAATGGTATGTAAGCTACTTATAGGTGCAAATTATTTCTGAAAAGAGGGATTTATATCTTCAATTTGTAGGAAAACAGCTATATATCACCGATAAATAGCTAATATCATTGAAAACATACATTTTAATGTTTATAGCAATATAATAAGTAAAACTACTTGGATATATACAATAACGCTACAGTTTAGAAAAACCTATGAAAAACGCTTGCAATATACCGTTATATCACAATAAATAACCCTCTTACTCTTTATTTAAGAGATTAATGTATGTAAGCTACTTATAGGTGGCAATTAATTCTAAAAAGATGATTTTATACTTCAATTTGTAGGAAAACAGCTGTATATCACCGATAAATAGCTAAAATATGTGACAACACTACATTTTATGGGTTTTATAGCAAGATGATAAGTAAAACTACTTGTATATATACAATAACGCTACAGTTTACAAGAAACTATTAAAAACGCTTGCAATATACCATTATATCACAATTAAATAACCTCTTATCTCTTCTATTTAATAGGTTTTTTTATTTTTTTATATAATGTAACTAACTTATAGGTTGAAATTTATTCTAAAGGAGATTTTATACTTCAATTTGGGTAGGAAACAGCTTATATATTCACTGATACTAGCTAAAATCATTGAAAACACTAACTTTTATGGTTTTATAGCAATATAAACTAAAACCTACTTGTATATATACAATAACCTAACAGTTTAACGAAACTATGAAAAACGCTTGCAAATATACCGTTATAATCACAAGACATAACCGCTTACTCTTCATTTATAGCTTAATGTAATGTATGCTACTAATAGGTGCAAATTGTTCTAAAAAGAGGATTTTTACTTCAATTTGTAGGAAAATAGGCTATATAATCCCCGAGAAATGCTAATATCATTGAAACACTACATTTTATGGGTTTATAGCAATATGATAAGTAGAACTAATTGTATCTATACAATAACGCTACCAGTTACAAGAAACCTATGAAAAACGCTTGCCATTATCCGTTATATCACAATAAATAACCTCTTACTCTTCTTTTAATAGCTTATGTATGTAAGCTACTTATAGGTGGCAAATTATTCTAAAATAGGATTGTATTCTTCAATTTTGTAGGAAAACAGCTATATATCACTGGATACCTACTAAAATCTTGAAAACACTACATTTTATATGTTTATGGCGAATATAATAAGTAAACTACTTGTAATATTATACAATAACGCTACGTTTATAATAAACTAAGAAAAAACGCTTGCAATATACCGTATAGCACAATAATAACCTCTTAATCTTCTATTTAATAGCTTAATGTAATGTAAAGCTACTTATAGGTGCAAATTATTCTAAAAGAGGATTTTATACTGCAATTTGTAGGAAAACAGCTATATATCACCGATAAATATCTAATATCATTGAAAACACTACATTTTATTGGGGTTATAGCATATGATAAGTAAACTACTTGGTTATATACATAAGGCTACAGGTTTAGAAGAAACTATGAAAACGCTTGGGCAATATACCGTTATCTCACAATAAATAACCTCTTACTCTTCTTTTAAATAGCTTAAATGTAATGAAGCTACTTATATGTGCAAATTATTCTAAAAAGAGATTTTATTCTTCAATTTGTAGGAAAACAGCTTTCGATCACCGATAAATAGCTAATATTCATTGAACACACTACATTTTAAGGGTTTATAGTCAATATGATAAGAAAACTATCTGTATATATACATAACGCTACAGTTTACAAGAAACTATGAAAACGCTTGCAATATACCGTTATATCACAATAAAAACCCTCTTACTCTTCTATTTATTAGCTTATAGTTCGTGTAATGTAAGCTACTTATAGTCCAAATTAGTCTAAAAAGATTGTATACTTCAATTTGTAGGAAAACAGCTATAATATCACCGATAACTAGCTAAAATCATGTGAAAAGAAACACATTTTGTGGGTATAAAGCATGATCAAAGGTAAATTCCTTCTATTAATGATATAACACGACAATTAAGAAAGACACGATGAAAAACACGTATCATATAGCATTGTATCAACAAAATAGAGTCCCTCAAACTCCGATTAATAAGCTTACATAGTTTTAAAATAGCAATTCTACGAAACAACTTAATTTCCACATTTTGAATTTCTCTATCAAAAAACGGGCTGAATATTCAAGTTTCGACATTTTTTAGGCCCTTCAAAAATATATTAAAACCCTTGAAAAAAACGTTGTTTTTTAAGAATAAAATTGATTACTAAATACCTGAAAAATACATATTTTAAGCTCATAATATTGTAAAATATAGTTGTGTAAAATGCTTGAATAATGTCCAAATTCGACATTTTTTAGCTTTCAAAAATCATAAAAACAATTGTAAAAGCGTTTGTTTTTAAGATTAAAATGATACCTAAATTTCATGAAAATACATTTTTTTAGCTCATAACATTGTAAATATAGTTGTTGTAAAAGTGCTGAATAATTAAAATTTGGACATTATTTTTTAGCATTTCAAAATACATTAAAATTCTTGAAAAAACATTGTTTTTAAGATTAAAATTGATATCTAAATTTCATGAAAAATACTATTTTTTAGCTATTAATTTGTAAAATTAGTTGGTGCAAATATAAAACGCTATATAGCTCAGAATATAAAGAAAATATACTTCATTTGTAGAAAAAAACACCACTCTTTACGGGATAACTAGCTAGAATCATTGAAAACACTACATTTTTATGGGTTATAGCAATATGATTATGTAAAACTACTTGTAATATATACAATAACGCTACAGTTTACAAGAAACTATGAAAAACGCTTGCAGGCAATATACCGTTATATCACAATTAAATACCTCTTCTCTTCTATTTAATACTGAATGTAATGTAAGCTACTTATCGGTGCAATTTATTCTAAAAGAGGATTTTATACTTCCAATTGTAGAACACGCTAGAATATCACTTGATGATCATAAATCTTGAAAACACTACATTTTATAGGTTAGACAATATAATAAGTAAAACTACTTGTATATATACAATAACGCTACAGTTTTAGAAGAAACTATGAAAAACGCTTGCAATATAACCGGTTATATCCAATAAATAACCTCTTACTCTCTATTTTAGCTTTAATGTAATTTAAGCTACTTATAGGTGCAAATTATTCTAAAAGACGATTTTACACTTCAATTTGTAGGAAGACAGCTATATATCACCGATAAATAGTTAATATCATTGAAACACTACATTTTATGTGTTTTTATAGCAATATGATCAGTAAAACTACTTGTATCTATACAATAACGCTACGTTTCAAGAAACTATGAAAATGCTTGCAATACCCGGTATATCACAATAAAAAACCTCTTACTCTTCTATTTAATGCTTAATGTAATGAAAAGCTACTTATAGTGCAATTATTCTAAAAAGAGGATTTTATACTTCAATTTGTAGGAAAACAAGCTATTCACTGATAACTAGCTAATAATTGAAAACACTACATTTTATGGGTTATAGCAATATAAAAGTAAAACTACTTGTAATATATACAATAACGCTACATTGTTTAGAATGAACACTATGAAAAACGCTTGCAATATACCTTATATCACAATAAATAACATCTTACTCTTTTATTTAAATAGCTTAATGTAATGTGAGATAACTTATAGGTCAAATTAATCTAAAAAGAGGATTTTATACTTCAATTTGTAGAAAACAGCTATATATCACTGATAACTAGCTAAAATAATTTAAAACACTACATTTTATGGGTTTATAGCAATATAATAAGTACCTACTTGTATATATACAATAACGCTACAGTTTAGAAGAAACTATGAAAAACTCTTGCAATTACCGTTATATCACAATAAATAAACTCTTACCTCCTTCTATTTATTAGCTTAATGTAATGTAAGCTACTTATAGTGCAAATAATTCTAAAAAGAGGATTTTCTACTTCAATTTTGTAAAAACAGCTAATATATCACTGATAACTAGCTAAATCATTGAAAACACAACTTTTACATTTTATGGGTTTATAGCATTATAATAACTAAAACTACTTGTATATATACGCTACAAATAAATAACGCTACATTTTAGAAGAAAAAACTATGAAAAAACGCTTGCAATAATACCGTATATCACAATAAATAACCTCTTACTCCTCTATTATAGCTGAATGTAATGTAATCTACTAATAGGTGCAAATTGTTCTAAAAGAGGATTTAACTTCAATTTGTAGGAAAAAATAGCTTATATTATCATGATAAATAGCTGGTATCAATTGAAACACTTACTTTTAATGGGTTTATAGCAATATGATAAGTAAAACTACTTGTATATATACAATAACGCTACCGTTTACAAGAAACTATGAAAAACGCTTGCAATATACCGTTAATCACAATAAATACCCTCTTACTCTTCTGTTTATTGCTTAATGTAATGTAGGCTACTTATCAGGTGCACATTATTTCAAAAAAAAGGATTTTATCCATTATTTGTAGGAAAACAGCTGTATATCACCGATAATAGCTAAAATCATTGAAGAACACTACATTTTATGGGTTTATAGCAATATGATAGGAAAACTACTCCTGTCATATATCAATAACGCTACAGTTTACAGAAACTAGAAAAACGCTTGCAATATACGTTATATCACATAATAACCTCTTACCTTCTATTTTAATAGCTTAAATGTAATGTAAGCTACATAAGGTGCAAAAATTATTCTAAAACAGAGGATTTTAGACTTCGAATTTGTAGAAAACAGCTATATATCCTGATAACTAAGCTTAAAACATGAAAACACTACATGTTTATGGGTTTATAGGGCAATATAATAAGTAACCTACTTGTATAATATACAATAACGCTACAGTTTTAGAAGAAACTTATGAAAAAACGCTTGGCATATCCCGTTATAATCACCAATAAATAACCTTCTTCTCTTTTATTTAAATAGCTTAATGTATATGTGAGCTCTTATAGGTGCAAATTATTCTAAAGTAGGATTCTATACTCAATTTTGTAGGAAACCAGCTATATATCAAGATAATAGCGAATATCATTGAAAAACACTACATTTTATGGGTTTATAGCAATTAATGATTAAGTAAAACTACTTGTATATATACACTACCGGCTACAGTTTACAAAGAAACTATGAAAACGCTTGCAATATACCGATATCACAAGAAATAACCCTACTCTTCTATTTAATAGCTTAATGTAATGTAATCTACTTATAGGGCAACTTATTCTGAAAAAGATGATTTTATACGTCACTTTGTAGGAAACAGCTATATATCACCGATAAATAGCTAATATCATTGAAAACACTACTTTTATGGTTTATAGCAATATAATAAGTAAAGACTACTTCATATATATACAATACGCTACAGTTGTAGAAGAACTATGAAAACGCTTGCAATATACCGTTATATCACAATAAATAACCTCTTACTCCTTCTATTTAATAGCTTGAATGTTTGTAACTCTTATAGGTGCAATTATTCTGAACAGAAAGGAATTTTAGATACTTCAATTTGTAGAAAACAGCTATATATCACCGCTAACTAGCTATAGCATTGAACACACTACATTTTATGGTTTATAGCACTATAAATAAGTAAACACTACATGTATATATACGAATACGCTACAGTTTGAAGAAACTATGAAAAACGCTTGCAATATACCGTTATATCACAAATAAATACCTCTTACTCTTCTATTTAATAGATTAATGTAATGTCAGCTACTTATAGGGGCAAATTATCTAAAAAGATGATTTTATACTTCAGTTTGTAGGAAAACAGCTGTATATCCCGATAAATAGCTAAAATATTGAAATCACTACATTTTATGGTTTATAGCAATATGATAATTAAAACTACTGTGTATTATACATAACGCTACAGCTTTACAAGAAACTCTAAAACGCTTGCATATACCATTATATCACAATATAACCTCTTACTCTCTATTTATAGCTTAATATATGTAAGCTACTTATAGGTGGAAATTATGCTAAAAAGAGGATTTTATACTTCAATTTGTAGGAAAACAGCTATATATCCTAGATACTAGCTAAAATCATTGAAACAATAACTTTTTATGGTTTATAGCAATATAATAACTAAAACTACTTGTAATTATACAATAACGCTACAGTTTAGAAGAAACTCGTGAAAAACGCTTTGCATAGTATCCGTTATATCACATACATAACCCTTCTCTACTCTTCTATTTAATAGCTTATGTAATGTAAAGCTACTAATAGGTGCAATTGTTCAATAAGAGGATTTTATACTTCAATTTGTAGGAAAATAGCTATATATCGACCATAAATAGCTTAATTCATTGAAACACTACATTTTATGTGGTTTATAGCAATATGATTAGTAACTACTGGTATATATACAATAACTACAGTTTACAAGAAACTATGAAAAACGCTTGCATTATTACCGTTATATATCACAATAATAACCTCTTACTCTTGCTATGTAATAGCTTAATGTAATGTAAAGCTACTTATAGGTGCAAATTAATTCTAAAAAGAGGATTTTATTCTTCTAATTTTGTAAGGAAAACAGCTATATATCATGATACCTAGCTAAAATCAATTGAAAACCTACATTTATATGTTTATTGGCACTATAATAATAAGTAAACTACTTGTTATTATGACAATACGCTACACTTTAGAAAGAAACTAAGAAAACGCTTGCATATAACCGTTATATCACAATAAATAACCTCTTAATCGTCTATTTAATAGCTTTAATGTAATGTAAGCTACTATAGGTGCAACTTATTTAAAAAAGGATTTATACTTCAATTTGTAGAAAACAGCTATATATCACCGATAAATGCTAATATCATTGAACCAACTACTTTTATGGGTTTTATAGCAATATGATCAGTAAAACTTACTTTTATCTATACATAAGGCTACGTTTAGAAGAAACTATGAAAAACGCTTGCATATACCGTTATATCACAATAAATAACCTCTTACTCTTCTATTTAAATAGCTTAATGTAATGTAAGCTACTTATAGGTGCAAATTATTCTAAAAAGAGGATTTTATATTCAATTTGTAGAAAACGCTTTCTATCACCGATAAATAGATAAATATCATTGACAACACTACAGTTTAAGGGTTTATGCAATATGATAAGTAAAAAACCTATTTGTATATATCAATACGCTAACAGGTTTAACAAGAAACTATGAAAAAACGCTTGCATATACCGTTTATATCACAATAAAACCCTCTTACTCTCTATTTATTAGCTTAATGTAATTTACGCTCTTATAGGTCCCAATTATTCTAAAAAGCATTGTATACTTCCAGTTGTAGGAAAACAGCTATATATCACCGATAACTAGATAAAATCATTGAAAAGAACACATTTGTGTGGGTATAAACGCATTATCCTAAGTAAATTCCTTCTATTAATGATATAACCTACCATTAAGAAAAAACTATGAAACCACTTATAATATACAATTGTATCACAATATAGAGTCCTCAACTCCTATTATAGCTTACAGTAGTTTAAAATAGCAATTTCTAACGAAAACACTATAATTCCACATTTTGAATTTCTCTATCAAAAAACGGGCTGAATAATATCATTTTCGACATTTTTTAAGCCCCTTCAAAAATATATAAAACACTGTGAAAAACGTTGTTTTTCAGACATAAAATGATACATAATTACATTGAAAATACATATTTTAACTCATAATATTGTAAAATATAGTGTGTAAAGTGCTGAAAAGTCAAATTTCGACATTTTTTAGGGCTTTCAAAAATACATAAAAACACTTGTAAAGCGTTGTTTTAAGATTAAATTGAATACCTAAATTAATTCATGAAATATCATATTTTTAGCTCATAACATTGTAAAAATATAGTTTTGTGTAAAGTGCTGAATCATTAAAATTTGGAACATTATTTAGCATTTCAAAAATACATTAAAATTCTTGAAAAAACATTTGTTTTTAAGATTAAAATTGGATATCTAAATTTTACATGAAAAATACATATTTTTAGCTATTAATTTTGTATAATATAGTTGTAGCAAATATAACGCTAATATAGCTACAGTATAAAGAAATATACTTCAATTTGTAGAAAAAAACCACTCTGTACTGATAACTAGCTAGAATAATTGAAAACACTACATTTTATGGGTTTTTATAGCAAATGATTAGTAAAACTACTTGTATAATACAAACGCTACAGTTTTCAAATCACTATGAAAAACGCTTGTAGGCATATACGGTTATATCACAATAATAACCTCTTACTCTTCTATTTAATAGCTTTAATGTGTAATTAAGCTACTTATACGATGCAAATTATTCTAAAAGAGGATTTATACTTCAATTTGTAGAAAACTGCTTTATTTATCACTGTGAGCTAAAATCATTGAAAACACTATTCATTTTATAGGTTTATAGCAATATAATAAGAAAACTACTTGTATATATACAATAACGCTACATTTTAGAGAACTATGGAAAAACGCTTGCAATATACCGTTAATATCACAATAAATACATCTTACTCGTCTATTTAATAGCTTTTTAATTTAATTTAAGCTACTTATGGTGCAATTTATTCTAAAAAGACGATTTACACTTCAATTTTTAGGAAAACAGCTATATATCACCGATAATAGTTATATCATTGAAAACACTACATTTTATTGTTTATAGCATATGATAAGTAAACTACTTGTTATATACAATAACGCACAGTTTACAAGAAACTATGAAAAATGCTTGCAAATACCAATTATATCACAATAAAAAACCTCTTACTCTTCCTATTTAATAGCTTAAATGTAATGAAAAGCTACTTATAGGTGCAAATTATTCTAAAAGAGATTTTATACTTCCAATTTGTAGGAAAACAGTCTATATATCACTGATAACTACTCAAATATTGAAAACACTACATTTTTATGGGTTTTAGCATATAATAAGTACAACTACTTGTATTATACAATACGCTACAGTTTAGAAGAACCTATGAAAAACGCTTGCAATATACCGTTATATCACAATTAAATAACCTCTTCCTCTTTTATTTAATACTTAATGTAATGTGAGCTACTTATAGGTGCAAAGTAATCTAAAAAGAGATTTTAAACTTCAATTTGTAGGAAAACAGCTATTATCACTGATAAATAGCTAAATACAATTAAAACACTCATTTTATTGTTTATAGCAATCTAATAAGTTAAACTCTTGTATATATACAATAACGCTACAGTTTAGAAGAACATATGAAAAACGCTTGCATATACCGTTATATCACAATAAATAACCTCTTACTCTTCTATTTATTAGCTTAATGTAAGTAAGCTACTTATAGGTGTCAAATTATTCTAGAGGGATTTTTCTACTTCAATTTGTAGGAAAACAGCTATATATCACTGATAACTAGCTAAAATCATTGAAAACACTACATTTTATGGGTTTATAGCATATAATAACTAAAACGACTTGTATATCTTACAATACGCTACAGTTTATAAGAAACTATGAAAAACGCTTGCATATACCGGGGTATATCACAATAAATAACCTCTTACTCCTCTATTTATACCTTAATGTAATGTAAGCTACTACTAGTGCAAATTGTTCTAAAAGAGGATTTTTATCCTTCAATTTGTAGGAAAAATATCTATATATCACCGATAATAGCTAGTATCACTGAAAACACTACATTTTATGGGTTTATAGCATATGATAAGTAAACTACTTGTATATATACAAAAACGCCTACAGTTTAAACACAAGAAACTATGAAAACGCTTGCAATATACCGTGATATCAAAATAAATACCCTCTACTCTTCTGTTTATTGAGCTTAATGTAATGTAGCTCTTATGGTGCAAATTATTTCCAAAAAAAAAAAAGGATTTTATACTTCAATTTGTAGAAACAGCTTGTATATCACCGATAATAGCTAAATCAATTGAAAACACTACATTTTATGGGGGGTTTTATAGCAATATGATAAGTAAAACTACTTGTATATCATACAATACCTACCGTTTTTACAGAACTATGAAAAACGCTTGCAAAAAAAAATAATACCGTTATATCACAATAAATAACCTCTTACGCTTCTATTTATAGCTTAATGTATGTAAGCTACATATAGGTGCAAATTATGCTAAAAAGGAGGATTTTTATACTTCAATTTGTAGGAAAACAGCTATATATCCCCGTAAATAGATAATATCATTGAAAACACTACATTTTAATGGGTTTATAGCAGATATGATAGAGTAAAACTACTTGTATAGATAAATCACGCTAACAGTTTACAAGAAACTATGAAAAACGCTTGCAAATATACGTTATATCACAATAAATACCTCTTACTCTTCTATTTAATAGCTTAATGTAATTAGCTACTTATAGGTGCAATTATGTTCTGAAAATAGGATTTTTATACTTCAATTTGTAGGAAAACACTATAAATCACCGATAAATAAGCTATATATTGAAAACACTACATTTATGGGTTTATAGCAATATAATAGTAAAACTACTTGTATATATACATACCGCTACATTTAGAGAAACTATGAAAAACGCTTGCCAATATCACCCGTTATATCCAATTAAATAACCTCTTACTCTTCTTTTAATATCGTAATGTAATGTAAGCTACTACTAGGTGCAAATTGTTCTAAAAAGAGGCTTTTATACTTCAATTTGTAGGAAAATAGCTATATATCACCAATAAATAGTCTAATATCATTGAAAACACTACATTTTATGTTTATAGCAATATGATAAGTAAAACTACTTGTATATTATTACAATAACCTACAGTTTACAAGAACTATGAAAACCGCTTGCATATACCGTTATATCTCACAATAAATCACCTCTACTCTTCTATTTAATAGCCTTCCAAATGTAATGTAAGCTATATATATGTGGCAAATTATTCTAAAAAGAGGATTTTATTCTTCAATTTGTAGGAAACAGCTATATATCACTGATACCTAGCTAAAATCATTGAAAACACTACATTTTATGTGTTTATGGCAATATACTCTAAGTTAAACTACTTGTATATATCCAATACGCACAGTTTAGAAGAACGTATGAAAAACGCTTGCGAATATACCGTTATATCACAATAAAGAACCTCTTACCTCTTCTATTTAATAGCTTATGTAATGTAAGCTACTTATAGCTGCAATTATCTGAAAAGATGATTTTTACTTCAATTTGTAGGAAAACAGCTATATATCACCGATAAATAGCTCAATCATTGAAAACACTACATTTTTATGGGTTTAGAGTCAATATTAATAAGTAAAACTACTTGTATATATACAATCCGCTACAGTTTACAAGACTATGAAAAACGCTTGCAATATACCGTTTATATCACAATTCAAACCTCTTGACTCTTCCTATTTCATTACTTAATGTAATGTAAGCTACTTAAGGTCCAAATTATTCAAAAAAAGGATTTGTATACTTCAGTTTGTAGGAACAGCTAATATCACCGATAACTGCTAAAATCATTGAAAAGTCACCATTTTGTGGGTATAAAGCCTTATCATAAGGTAAATGTCCTTCTATTAATGATATAACAAGACAATTAGAGAAACTATGAAAAACACGTATAATAACAACTGTAATTAGTATATTAGTATTATTGTATATTAATTTGTATTAGTATATATATGATTCTCAAACTCCTATTATAAGCTTACAGTATTGTAAAATAGCATTTCTAACGAAACCAAATATAATTCCACATTTCGAATTTCTCTATCATAAAAAAGGCTGAATAATGTCAATTTTCGACATTTTTTAGCCCTTCAGAAATACAGTAAAACACTTGAAAAAAACGTTGTTTTAAGACTAAAATTGATACATAAATAACATTAAAAATACTTATTTTAAGCCTTAATATTGTAAAATATAGTTGGTGTAAATTGCTGAATAATGTCAAATTTCGTCATTTTTTAGGCTTTAAAAAATACATTAAAAACACTTGAAAAAACGTTGTTTTTAAGATTAAATGATACCTAAATTTCATGAAAAATACATATTTTTAGCTTATAACATTGTAAAATATAGTTGTTGTAAAATGCTGAATATGTAAAAATTTCTACATTATTTAGCATTTCAAAATACATTCAAATTCTTGAAAAGCATTGTTTTAAGATTAAAATATGTATATAAATTTCATGAAAAATACATATTTTTACTATTAATTGTGTAAAATATTGTTGTAGCAAATATAAAAATCTATGATGCTACAGATATAAAGAAATATACCTTCATCATTTGTAGAAAAAAACCACTCTTCACTGATAACTGCTAAAATCATTGAAAACACTACATTTTATGGGTTTTATAGCAAATATGATAGTAAACTACTTGTATATATACAATAACGCTACAGTTTACAGAAACTTGAGAAACGCGTTGCAAGCAATATACCGCTATATCACCAATATAATAACCTCTTACTCTTCCATTTAATAGCTTAATGTAATGTAAGCTCCTTATGGTGCAAATTATTCTAAAAGAGGATTTTATATTTCAATTTTTAGAAACAGCTATATACACTGATAACTAGCTAAATCATTGAAAACACTACGTTTTTATGGGTTTATAGCATATAATACGAGTAAAAATACTTGTATAGTATACAATAAAACGCTACAGTTTAGAAGAAACTATGAAAAATGCTTGCAATATACCAGTTATAATCACAATAAATAACCTCTACTTCTTCTATTTAATAGATTAATGTAATGTAAGCTACTTTAGGTGAAATTATTTTCTAAAAAGGATGATTTTCACTTCAATTTGTAGGAAAACAGCTGTAATATCACCGATCAATACTAAATATTGAAAACACTACATTTTTTATGGGTTTATGCATATGCTAAGTAAAACTACTTGTATCTATACCATAACGCTACAGTTTACAAGAAACTATGAAAAAACGCTTGCAATAATTACCATATATCACAATAAATAACCTCTTACTCTTCTATTTAATAGCTTATATAATGTAAGCTACTTATAGGTGGAAAATTATTCTAAAAGAAGATTTTTATACTCAATTTGTAGGAAAACAGCTATATATCACTGATAACTAGCTAAAGATCATTGAAAACACTAACTTTTATGGGTTTTATAGCCAATATAATAACTAAAAACTACTTGTTAATACAATAACGCTACAGTTTAGAAGAAACTATGAAAAACCTTGCAATATACTCGTTATATACAATACATAACCGCTTACTCTTCTATTTAATAGCTTATGTCATGTAAGATACTAATAGGTTGCAACTTGGTCTAAAAAGAGGATTTTTATACTTCATTTGTAGGAAAATACTATATATCCACCGATAAATAGTAATATCATTGAAAACACTACATTTTTTAGGGTTTTATAGCAACTGATTAGTAAACTACTTGTATATATACAATAACGCTACAGTTTACAAGAAACTATGAAAAACGCTGCATTATACCGTTATATCCAATAAATAAACTTTACTCTTCTATTTAATAGCTTATGTATGTCAGCTACTTATAGGTGTCAATTATTCTAAAAAGAGGATTTTATTCTTCATTTGTAGGAAAACAGAGCTTATATATCACTGATACCTAGCTATCATTGAAAACCTACATTTTATATGTTTATGGCAATATTAATAATAAACCTACTTGTATTATATACAATAACGCTACAGTTTTAGAAGAAACTAATAAAAAACGCTTGCAATATACCGTTATTTTCCCAATAAATACCTACTTAATCTTATTTAATAGCTTCATGTAATGTAGCTACTTAAGGTGCAAATTATTCTAAAAGAGAGTTTTTATACTTCAATTTGTAGGAAAACAGCTATCTTCCGATAACATAGCTTAATATCATTTGAAACAACTACATTTTATGGTTGATAGCAATATGATAATAAACTACTTGGATCATACAATAACGCTACAGTTTTACAATACCTATGAAAAACGCTTGCAGTATACGTTATACACAATAAAGAACCTCTACTCTTCTAGTTAATAGCATAATTTAATGAAAGCCTACTTAGAGGTGCAAATTATTCTACAAAAGATGATTTTTATACTTCAATTGTAGGAAAACAGCTAATATATCACTGATAACTAGCTAAATAATTGACAACCTACATTTTTATGGTTTTATCGCAATATAATAGTACTACTTGTAATATATACAATAACGCTACAGTTTAGAAGAAACTATGAATAACGCTTGCAAGTATACCGTTATATCACTAAATAACCTCTTACTCTTCTATTTAATAGCTTAATGTAATGTAAGCTACTTATAGTGCAAATTATTCTATAAAAGAAGATTTTATACTTCATTTGGAGGAAACCGCTATATATCACTGATTAAGTACTAAAATTCATTGAAACACTACATTTTATGGGTTTATAGCAATATAATAACTAAAAACTACTTGTATATATACAATAACGCTACAGTTTTAGAAGAAACTATGAAAACGCTTGCAATATACCGTTATATCACAATAAAAACCTCTTACTCTTTTATTTATAGCTTAATGTAATGAGAGCTACTTATAGGTGCAAATTATATTCTAAAAAGGATTTTTATACTCAATTTTAAGAAAACACCTAGAATATCACCGATAATAGCTTAATATCATGGAAAACACTACTTTTATGGGTTTTTATAGCAATATGATAATAAAACTCTTGTATATATCAATAACGCTACATTTTACAAGAAACTATGAAAACGCTGGCAATATACCGTTATATCACAATAAATAACCTCTTACCTCTTCTATTTTAATAGCTTAATGTAATGTAAGCTACGTATGGTGCGAAATTTAGTTCTGAAACAGAGATTTTTATACTTCAATTTGTAGGAAACGCTATATATCACCGATAAATACTAATATCATTAAAAACACTACATTTTTGGGTTTATACAGATAATAGTAAAACTACTTGTTATATACAATAACTCTACAGTTTAGAAATACTATGAAAAACGCTTGCAATATACGTTATATCACAATAAATTCAACCTCTACTCTTCTATTTAATAGCTTAATGTAATGTAATCTACTATAGGTGCAAATTGTTCTAAAAAAGAGGATTTATACTTCAATTTGTAGAAAATAGCTATATATCACAATAATAGCTATATCATTGAAACACTACATTTTATGGTTTTTATAGCAATATATAAGTTAAACTAACTTGTATATATATACAAGAACGCTACGTTTACAAGAAACTATGAAAACGCTTGCAATATACCGTTATATCACATACTCAATAACCTCTTACTCTTCATTTAATAGCTTAATGTATGTAAGCTATATATAGGTGCAATTATTCTAAAAGAGGATTTATTCTTCATTTGGTATGAAAACAGCTATATATACTGAACTAGCTAAAACTCCAGTTGAAAACCTACATTTTATGGGTTTATGGCAAATATATAAGTAAAACTACTTTAATATATACAATACGCTACAGTTTTTTAGAAGAACCTATGAAAAACCTTGCAATATACCGTTATATCACAATAAATAACTCTCTTACTCTTCTATTTAATAGGCTTAATGTAGTGTAAGTACTTAGAGCTGCAAATTATTCTGAAAAGAGGATTTTTTTACTTCATTTGTAGGAAAACAGCTATATTCAAAGGGATTAATATCTTCAAATCATTGAAACCACTACATTTTATGGGTTTATAGGGCAATATGATAAGTAAACTACTTGTATATATACAATACGCTACAGTTTACAAGAAACTATGAAAAACGCTGCAATTATACCGGTTATATCACAATAAAAAACCTCTTTTCTTTCTATTTATTAGCTTAATGTATGTAAGCCTACTTATAGGTCCAAATTATTCTAAAAAAAGGATTGTATACTTTCAGGTTGTAGGCAAACACTATATATCACCGATACCTCGCTAAAATCATTGAAAAGTACACTTTTGTGGTCTAAATGCATTATCATAAGGTAAAATTCCTTCTATTATGATATTCAACACTACATTAAGAAGAATCTTGAAAAACACGTATAATAATGGAACTGTATATTAGTATATAATAGTATTATTGTATATTATTTTGTATTAGTATTATATAGAGTCTCAAACTCCTATTATAACTTACAGTATTTTAAAATAGTAATGTCTAACGAAACACAAATATAATTCCACATTTCGAAGTTTCTCATATCATAAAAAGGGCTGAAGTATGTCAATTTTCTACATTTTTTAGCCCTTCAGAAAGACATTAAAAGCACTTGAAAAACGTTGTTTTTAAGAATAAAAATTGACTACATAAATAACCTGAAAAATACTTATTTTTAAGCCTCTAATATTGTAAAATATAGTTGTGTAAAAGTCTGAATAATGTCAAATTTCGTCATTTTTTTAGCTTAAAATACATTAAAACACTTGAAACACGTTGTTTTTAAGATTAAAATTGATACCTAATTTCATGAAAAATACATATTTTTTAGCTTATAACATTGTAAAATATGTTGTGTAAAAGTTTGCTGAATAATGTAAAATTTTCGACAATTATTTAGTCATTTTCAAAAATACATTAAATTCTTGAAAAAAGCATTGGTTTTTAAGATTAAACATTGATTATATAAATATTTTCATGAAAAATACATATTTTTACTATTAATTGTGTAAAATAGTGTTGTAGCAAAATATAAAAAGCTATATAGCTACAGATATATAAAGAAATATACTTCAATTTGAGAAAAAAACCACTCTTCACTGATAAATAGCTAAAATCATTGAGAAAACACACATTTTATGGGTTTTATAGCATATGAAAGTAACAAACTGACTTGTCTAAATACCAAAATAACGCTCACGCAGTTTACAAGAACTATGAAAAACGCTTGCAAGCAATAATACCGCTATATCACAATATATAACCTCCGCTAGTAAAGCATTATTTACCCCTCCCCCCCCCCCTCTTCGATTTAATAGCTTAATGGTAATGTAAGCTACTTATAGGTGCAAATTTATTCTAAAAGGAGGATTTTATATTTCAATTGTAGGAAACAGCTATATATCACTGATATCTAGCTAAAAATCATTGAAAAACACTACGTTTTTATGGGTTTTATAGCAATATAATAAGAAAAAAGACTTGTATATATACAATTAGACGATACAGTTTTGAAGAACTAATGAAAAATGCTTGGCAATTACCGTTTATACATCACAATAAATAACCTCTTACTCCTTCTATTTAATAGATTAATGTATGTAAGCTACTTATAGGTGCAATTCTTCTCAAAAAGATGATTTTATACTTCAATTTGTAGGAAAACAGCTGTATATCACAGATAAATTAGCTAAAAATATTGAAAACACACATTTTATGGTTTATAGCAATATGATAAGTAAAACTACTTGTATAATACACATACGCTACAGTTTACAAGAAACTATGAAAACGCTTGCAATATACCATTATATCCAATAAATAACCTCTTACTCTTCTATTTATAGCTTATATAATGTAACTACTTATAGGTGGAATTATTCTAAAAGAAGATTTTTTATACTTCATTTGTAGAAAACCTATATATCACTGATAACTAGATAAATCATTGAAAACACTAACTTTTATGGGTTTTATAGCAATATAAGAACTAAAACTCTTGTATATATACATACGCTACAGTTTGCAGAACTATGAAACGCTTGCATATACCGTTATATCACAATCATAACCTCTTCCTCTTCTATTTAATAGCTTAATGAATGTAAGCTTAATACTATAGGTGCCCAATTGTTCTAAAAGAGATTTTATACTTCAATTTGTAGGAAAATAGCTATATATCCCGATAATAGCTAATATCATTGAAAACACTACATTTTTGGTTTATAAGCAATATGATAAGTAAAACTACTTGTATATATACAATAACGCTACAGTTACAAGAAACTATGAAAAACGCTTGCAATATACCGTATATCACAATAAATAACCTCTTACTCTCATGTTATAGCTTAATGTAATGTAGCTCTATAGGTGCAAATTATTCAAAAAAAAGGATTTTATACTTCAATTTGTAGGAAAACAGCTGTATATCACCGATAAATAGCTAAAATCATTGAAAACACTACATTTTATGGGTTTATAGCAATATGATAAGTAAAACTACTTGTATATATACAATAACGCTACAGTTTACAAGAAACTATGAAAAACGCTTGCAATATACCGTTATATCACAATAAATAACCTCTTACTCTTCTATTTAATAGCTTAATGTAATGTAAGCTACATATAGGTGCAAATTATTCTAAAAAGAGGATTTTATACTTCAATTTGTAGGAAAACAGCTATATATCACTGATAACTAGCTAAAATCATTGAAAACACTACATTTTATGGGTTTATAGCAATATAATAAGTAAAACTACTTGTATATATACAATAACGCTACAGTTTAGAAGAAACTATGAAAAACGCTTGCAATATACCGTTATATCACAATAAATAACCTCTTACTCTTTTATTTAATAGCTTAATGTAATGTGAGCTACTTATAGGTGCAAATTATTCTAAAAAGAGGATTTTATACTTCAATTTGTAGGAAAACAGCTATATATCACCGATAAATAGCTAATATCATTGAAAACACTACATTTTATGGGTTTATAGCAATATGATAAGTAAAACTACTTGTATATATACAATAACGCTACAGTTTACAAGAAACTATGAAAAACGCTTGCAATATACCGTTATATAACAATAAATAACCTCTTACTCTTCTATTTAATAGCTTAATGTAATGTAAGCTACTTATAGGTGCAAATTATTCTGAAAAGAGGATTTTATACTTCAATTTGTAGGAAAACAGCTATATATCACCGATAAATAGCTAATATCATTGAAAACACTACATTTTATGGGTTTATAGCAATATAATAAGTAAAACTACTTGTATATATACAATAACGCTACAGTTTAGAAGAAACTATGAAAAACGCTTGCAATATACCGTTATATCACAATAAATAACCTCTTACTCTTCTATTTAATAGCTTAATGTAATGTAAGCTACTAATAGGTGCAAATTGTTCTAAAAAGAGGATTTTATACTTCAATTTGTAGGAAAATAGCTATATATCACCAATAAATAGCTAATATCATTGAAAACACTACATTTTATGGGTTTATAGCAATATGATAAGTAAAACTACTTGTATATATATACAATAACGCTACAGTTTACAAGAAACTATGAAAAACGCTTGCAATATACCGTTATATCACAATAAATAACCTCTTACTCTTCTATTTAATAGCTTAATGTAATGTAAGCTATATATAGGTGCAAATTATTCTAAAAAGAGGATTTTATTCTTCAATTTGTAGGAAAACAGCTATATATCACTGATAACTAGCTAAAATCATTGAAAACACTACATTTTATGGGTTTATGGCAATATAATAAGTAAAACTACTTGTATATATACAATAACGCTACAGTTTAGAAGAAACTATGAAAAACGCTTGCAATATACCGTTATATCACAATAAATAACCTCTTACTCTTCTATTTAATAGCTTAATGTAATGTAAGCTACTTATAGCTGCAAATTATTCTGAAAAGAGGATTTTTTACTTCAATTTGTAGGAAAACAGCTATATATCACCGATAAATAGCTCAAATCATTGAAAACACTACATTTTATGGGTTTATAGCAATATGATAAGTAAAACTACTTGTATATATACAATAACGCTACAGTTTACAAGAAACTATGAAAAACGCTTGCAATATACCGTTATATCACAATAAAAACCCTCTTACTCTTCTATTTATTAGCTTAGTGTAATGTAAGCTACTATAGGTCCAAATTATTCAAAAAAAAAGGATTGTATACTTCAATTTGTAGGAAAACAGCTATATATCACCGATAACTAGCTAAAATCATTGAAAAGTACAACATTTTTGGGTTAAAGCATTATCATAAGGTAAATTCCTTCTATTAATGA
>JACEEZ010025878.1:43028-57279 GCA_016584305.1 Chionoecetes opilio | reverse complement strand
TCAGATATTAAAAATAGGTGCCCAAATTTATTCGAAAAAGAAGGATTTTATAATTCAATTTGTAGAAAAACGCTAACACGAAAACTAGCTAAATAATTGAAAACACTACTTTTTGGGTTATAGCAATATAATAAGTAAAACTACTTGTATATATACAATAACGCTACAGTTTAGAAGAAACTATGAATAACGCTTGCAATATACCGTTATATCACAATAAATAACCTCTTACTCTTCTATTTAATAGCTTAATGTAATGTAAGCTACTTATAGGTGCAAATATTCTAAAAAGAGGATTTTATACTTCAATTGTAGGAAAACAGCTATATATCACTGAAACTAGCTAAATAATTTAAAAAACTACATTTATGGGTTTATAGCAATATAATAAGTAAAACTACTTGTATATATACAATAACGCTACAGTTTAGAAGAAACTATGAAAACGCTTGCAATATACGTTATATCACAATAAATAACCTCTTACTCTTCTATTTATTAGCTTAATGTAATGTAAGCTACTTATAGGTGAAAAATTATTCTAAAAAGAGGATTTTATACTTCAATTTGTAGGAAAACAGCTATATATCACTGATAACTAGCTAAAATAATTGAAAACACTACATTTTATGGGTTTATAGCAATATAATAAGTAAAACTACTTGTATATATACAATAACGCTACAGTTTAGAAGAAACTATGAATAACGCTTGCAATATACCGTTATATCACAATAAATAACCTCTTACTCTTCTATTTAATAGCTTAATGTAATGTAAGCTACTTATAGGTGCAAATTATTCTAAAAAGAGGATTTTATACTTCAATTTGTAGGAAAACAGCTATATATCACTGATAACTAGCTAAAATAATTTAAAACACTACATTTTATGGGTTTATAGCAATATAATAAGTAAAACTACTTGTATATATACAATAACGCTACAGTTTAGAAGAACCTATGAAAAACGCTTGCAATATACCGTTATATCACAATAAATAACCTCTTACTCTTCTATTTATTAGCTTAATGTAATGTAAGCTACTTATAGGTGCAAATTATCCTAAAAAGAGGATTTTCTACTTCAATTTGTAGGAAAACAGCTATATATCACTGATAACTAGCTAAAATCATTGAAAACACTACATTATATGGGTTTATAGCAATATAATTACTAAAACTACTTGTATATATACAATAACGCTACAGTTTAGAAGAAACTATGAAAAACGCTTGCAATATACCGGTATATCACAATAAATAACCTCTTACTCCTCTATTTAATAGCTTAATGTAATGTAAGCTACTAATAGGTGCAAATTGTTCTAAAAAGAGGATTTTATACTTCAATTTGTAGGAAAATAGCTATATATCACCGATAAATAGCTAGTATCATTGAAAACACTACATTTTATGGGTTTATAGCAATATGATAAGTAAAACTACTTGTATATATACAATAACGCTACAGTTTACAAGAAACTATGAAAAACGCTTGCAATATACCGTTATATCACAATAAATACCCTCTTACTCTTCTGTTTATTAGCTTAATGTAATGTAGGCTACTTATAGGTGCAAATTATTCAAAAAAAAGGATTTTATACTTCAATTTGTAGGAAAACAGCTGTATATCACCGATAAATAGCTAAAATCATTGAAAACACTACATTTTATGGGTTTATAGCAATATGATAAGTAAAACTACTTGTATATATACAATAACGCTACAGTTTACAAGAAACTATGAAAAACGCTTGCAATTATACCTTATATACAATAAATAACCTCTTACTCTTCTATTTAATAGTTAATATAATGTAAGCTACTATAGGTGAAATTATTCTAAAAGAGGATTTTATACTTCAATTTGTAGGAAAACAGCTATAATCACTGATAACTAGCTAAAATCATTGAAAACACTACATTTTATGGGTTTATAGCAATATAATAATAAAACTACTTGTATATATACAATAACGCTACAGTTTAGAAGAAAACTATGAAAAAACGCTTGCAATATACCGTTATATCACAATACATAACCTCTTACTCTTCTATTAATAGCTTAATGGAATGTAAGCTACTAAAGGTGCAAATTGTTCTAAAAGAGGATTTTAACTTCAAAAAAAAATTTTTTGTTAGGGGGGGGGGGAAAAAAAAACAAAAAAAAAAAAAAAAAAAAAAAAAAAAACAATAAATAGTATATATCAACGTATAAATAGATAATATCATGAAAACACTACATTTTGATGGGTTTATAGCCAATATTATAAGTAAAATACTTGTATAATATACAATTAACGCTACAGTTTACAAGAAAATATGAAAAACGCTTGCATTTATACCGTTTATATCACAATAAATAAACCTCTTACCTTCTATCTTAAAGCTTAATGTAATTTGTAAGGCTACTATAGGTGCAAATTTCTTAAAAAAGAGGATTTTATTCTTCAATTTGTAGGAAAACAGCTAATATCACTGATACCTAGCTAAAATCATTGAAAACATACATTTTATATGTTTATGGCAATAGAATAAGTAAAACTACTTGTATATATACAATAAACGCTTTACAGTTTAGAAGAAACTAAGAAAAACGCTTGCAATATACCGTTATATACAATATAAATAACTCTTAATCTTCTATTTAATAGCTTAATGTAATGTAAGCTACCTTATAGGTGACAAATTATTCTAAAAAGAGATTTTTATACTTCAATTTGTAGGAAAACAGCTATATATCACGATAAATAGCTAATATCATTGAAAACACGAAATTTTTTTTGTTTTTTTTTAAAAATTTGGGTTTATAGCTATATGATAAGTAAAACTACTTGTATATATACAATAAGGCTACAGTTTTACCGTTTAGGAAGAAACTATGAAAAAACGCTTGCAACTATACCGTTAGATCACAATAAAATAACCTCTACTCTTCTATTTTAATAGCTTAAATGTACTGAAGTACTTATTAGTGCAAATTATTCTAAAAAGAGGATTTTATTCTCAATTGTAGGAAAAAACAGTTTTCTATCACCGATAAATAGCTAATATCATTTGAAAAACACTACATTTAAGGGTTGTATAGCAATGATGATAAGTAAAAAACTATTTGTATTATATACAATAACGCTACAGTTTACAAGAAACTATGAAAAACGCTTGCAATTATACGTTATATCACAATAAAAACCCTCTTACTCTTCTATTATTAGCTTCAGGTTTTAAGTAAGCTACTTAAGGTCCAAATTTCTAAAAAAAGAATTGTATACTCATTTAGAAAACAGCTATATATCACCGATAACTAGCTAAAATCATTGAAAAGAACACATTTTGTGGGTATAAAGCAATTATGCATACGGTTAAAATTTCCTTCTATTAAGATATAACACTACAATTAAGAAGAAAACTCATGGAAAACAGTATAATATTACAAGTGTTATCACAATATAGAGGTCTCAAAACTTCCATTACTAAGCTTAAAGTAGTTTAAAATAGCAATGTTAACGAAAAACAACATAAGTCCACATTTTGAATGCTCTATCAAAAAAAGGGCGAATATATCAATTTTCGACATTTTTAGCCCTTCAAAAATATATAAAATACTTGAAAAAAACGTTGTTTTTAAGAATAAAATTGATACATAAATTACATGAAAAAACATATTTTAAGCTCATAATATTGTAAAAAAGTATAGTGTGTAAAGTGCTGAAATATGCATAATTGTCGACAACATTTTTAGGCTTTAAAATAGACATAAAACCACTTGTAAAAAGCGTTGTTTTTAAGATTACAAATTGATACCTAAAAATCATGAAAAATATCATATTTTAGCTGCATAACTTGTAAATATAGTTGTGTAAAAGTGCTGAATAATGGAAAATTTGGACATTCATTAGCATTTCAAAAATACATTAACAATTTTGAAAAAAACATTGTTTATCTTAAAATTGATATCTAAATTTCATGAAAAATACATATTTTTAGGTATTAATTTTGTAAAATATAGTTGTAGCAAAAATATAAAAACGCTATATATCTACAGATATAAAGAAATATACTTCAATTTGTAGAAAAAAAACCAGCTCTTTACTGATAAACTGAGCTAGATCATGAAAAACACTACATTTTTATGGGTTATAGCAATATGATTAGTAAAACTACTTGTATATATACAATTAACGCTACGTTTACAAGAAACTATGAAAAACGCTGCAGGCAATATTACCGTTATATCACATAAATAACATCTTACTCTTCTATTTAATAGATAAGGTAAACTGTAGCTACTTATAGGTGCAAATATATTCTAAAAGAGGATTTATACTTCAATTTGTAGAAAACTGCTATATATCACTGATGAGCTAAAATTCATTGAAAACCTACATTGTATAGGTTTTATAGCAATATCATAAGTAAACTACTTTTATATATACAATAACGCTACAGTTTAGATAGAAAACTATGAAAAAAACGCTTGCAATATACCCGTTATTATCACAATAAAATAACCTCTTTACTATTCTATTTAAAGCTTAATGGAATTTAAAGTACTTTAGGTGAAATTATTCTAAAAAGACGATTTTACACTCAATGTGTAGGGAAAACAGCTATAATCACGCATAAATGTAATATCATTGAAACCACTACATTTTATGTGTTTATAGCAATATGCTAAGAAAAACTAACTTGTATATATACAATAACGCTACAGTTTAGAAGAAACTATGAAAAACGCTTGCAATATACCGTTATATCACAATAAATAACCTCTTACTCTTCTATTTATTAGCTTAATGTAATGTAAGCTACTTATAGGTGCAAATTATTCTAAAAAGAGGATTTTCTACTTCAATTTGTAGGAAAACAGCTATATATCACTGATAACTAGCTAAAATCATTGAAAACACTACATTTTATGGGTTTATAGCAATATAATAACTAAAACTACTTGTATATATACAATAACGCTACAGTTTAGAAGAAACTATGAAAAACGCTTGCAATATACCGGTATATCACAATAAATAACCTCTTACTCCTCTATTTAATAGCTTAATGTAATGTAAGCTACTAATAGGTGCAAATTGTTCTAAAAAGAGGATTTTATACTTCAATTTGTAGGAAAATAGCTATATATCACCGATAAATAGCTAGTATCATTGAAAACACTACATTTTATGGGTTTATAGCAATATGATAAGTAAAACTACTTGTATATATACAATAACGCTACAGTTTACAAGAAACTATGAAAAACGCTTGCAATATACCGTTATATCACAATAATACCTCTTACTCTTCTATTTAATAGCTTAATGTAATGTAGCTACTTATAGTGCAAATTATTCTGAAAAGAGGATTTTATACTTCAATTTGTAGAAACAGCTATATATCACCGATAAATAGCTAATATCATTGAAAACACATACATTTTATGGGTTTATAAGCAATATAATAAGTAAAACTACTTGTATATATACAATAACGCTACAGTTTAGAAGAAACTATGAAAAACGCTTGCAATATACCGTTTATATCACAATAAATAACCTCTTACTCTTCTATTTAATAGCTTAATGTAATGTAAGCTACTAATAGGTGCAAATTGTTCTAAAAGAGGATTTTATACTTCAATTTGTAGGAAAATAGCTATATATCACCAATAAATAGCTAATATCATTGAAAACACTACATTTTATGGTTTATAGCAATATGATAAGAAAAACTACTTGTATATATATACAATAACGCTACAGTTTACAAGAAACTATGAAAAACGCTTGCAATATACCGTTATATCACAATAAATAACCTCTTACTCTTCTATTTAATAGCTTAATGTAATGTAAGCTATATAAGGTGCAAATTATTCTAAAAAGAGGATTTTATTCTTCAATTTGTAGAAAACAGCTATATATCACTGATAACTAGCTAAAATCATTGAAACACTACATTTTATGGTTTATGGCAATATAATAAGTAAAACTACTTGTATATATACAATAACGCTACAGTTTAAAGAAACTATGAAAAACGCTTGCAATATACCGTTATATCACAATAAATAACCTCTTACTCTTCTATTTAATAGTTTAATGTAATGTAAGCTACTTATAGCTGCAAAATTATTCTGAAAAGAGGATTTTTTTACTTCAATTTGTAGGAAAACAGCTATATATCACCGATAAATAGCTCAAATCATTGAAAACACTACATTTTATGGGTTTATACAATATATAAGAAAAACTACTTTATAAAAACTAAAAAAGAAAAAGGTTTTTTTTTTTTAAAAAAAAAAACNTTTTAAATTTTGAAAAATTTTTTCCCTTAAAAAATTTTTAAAAAAATTTTTTAATTTTTTTGTAGAAAAAACCACTTTATGTAAAAAATTTTTTTTTGGTTATAGCATATATTAGTAAAACTACTTGTATATATACAATAACGCTACAGTTTACAAGAAACTATGAAAAACGCTTGCAGGCAATATACCGTTATATCACAATAAATAACCTCTTACTCTTCTATTTAATAGCTTAATGTAATGTAAGCTACTTATAGGTGCAAATTATTCTAAAAAGAGGATTTTATACTTCAATTTGTAGGAAAACTGCTATATATCACTGATGAGCTAAAATCATTGAAAACACTACATTTTATAGGTTTATAGCAATATAATAAGTAAAACTACTTGTATATATACAATAACGCTACAGTTTAGAAGAAACTATGAAAAACGCTTGCAATATACCGTTATATCACAATAAATAACCTCTTACTCTTCTATTTAATAGCTTAATGTAATTTAAGCTACTTATAGGTGCAAATTATTCTAAAAAGACGATTTTACACTTCAATTTGTAGGAAAACAGCTATATATCACCGATAAATAGTTAATATCATTGAAAACACTACATTTTATGTGTTTATAGCAATATGATAAGTAAAACTACTTGTATATATACAATAACGCTACAGTTTACAAGAAACTATGAAAAATGCTTGCAATATACCGTTATATCACAATAAAAAACCTCTTACTCTTCTATTTAATAGCTTAATGTAATGAAAGCTACTTATAGGTGCAAATTATTCTAAAAAGAGGATTTTATACTTCAATTTGTAGGAAAACAGCTATATATCACTGATAACTAGCTAAAATAATTGAAAACACTACATTTTTATGGGTTTATAGCAATATAATAAGTAAAACTACTTGTATATATACAATAACGCTACAGTTTAGAAGAAACTATGAAAAACGCTTGCAATATACCATTATATCACAATAAATAACCTCTTACTCTTCTATTTAATAGCTTAATGTAATGTAAGCTACTTATAGGTGGAAATTATTCTAAAAAGAGGATTTTATACTTCAATTTGTAGGAAAACAGCTATATATCACTGATAACTAGCTAAAATCATTGAAAACACTACATTTTATGGGTTTATAGCAATATAATAACTAAAACTACTTGTATATATACAATAACGCTACAGTTTAGAAGAAACTATGAAAAACGCTTGCAATATACCGTTATATCACAATAAATAACCTCTTACTCTTCTATTTAATAGCTTAATGTAATGTAAGCTACTAATAGGTGCAAATTGTTCTAAAAAAAGGATTTTATACTTCAATTTGTAGGAAAATAGCTATATATCACCGATAAATAGCTAATATCATTGAAAACACTACATTTTATGGGTTTATAGCAATATGATAAGTAAAACTACTTGTATATATACAATAACGCTACAGTTTACAAGAAACTATGAAAAACGCTTGCAATATACCGTTATATCACAATAAATACCCTCTTACTCTTCTGTTTATTAGCTTAATGTAATGTAAGCTACTTATAGGTCCAAATTATTCTAAAAAAAGGATTGTATACTTCAATTTGTAGGAAAACAGCTATATATCACCAATTACTAGCTAAAATCATTGAAAAGAACACATTTTGTGGATATAAAGCATTATCATAAGGTAAATTCCTTCTATTAATGATATAACACTATAATTAAGAAGAAACTATGAAAAACACGTATAATATACAACTGTATCACAATATAGAGTCTCAAACTCCTATTATAAGCTTACAGTATTTTAAAATAGCAATTTCTAACGAAAACAAATATAATTCCACATTTTGAATTTCTCTATCAAAAAAAGGGCTGAAATAATTCACTTTTCGACATTTTTTAGCCCTTCAAAAATACATTTAAAACACTTGAAAAACCTTGTTTCAAGGATTTAAAATTTGATACATTAGTTCCTGAAAATACACATTTTAAAGCTCATAATATTGTAAAATATAGTTTTTTGTGTAAACTGCTGAATACTGTCAAATTTCGACATTTTTTAGGCTTTCAAAAATACATTAAAATACTTGGAAAAACGTTGTTTTTAAGATTAAAATTGGAATACCTAAATTTCATGAAAATCCTATTTTTAGCTCATAACATTGTAACAATAGTTGTGTAAAAAGTGCTGCATAATGTAAAATTTCGACATTATTTAACATTTCAAAATCATTAAAATTTCTTGAAACAAACATGTTTTTAAGATTTAAATTGATATCTAAATTTCATGAAAAATACATATTTTAGCTATTAATTTTGTAAAATATGTTGTAGCAAATATAAAAAGCTATTTAGCTACAGATATAAGAAATTATACTTCCATTTGTAGTAAAAACCAACTCTTCACTGATAATTAGCTAAAATCATTGAAACATACATTTTATGGGTTTATAGGTATATATCGTCAAACTACCTTGTATGTATACATAACGCACAGTTACAGAAACTATGAAAACGCTTGCAATATACCGTTATATCACAATAATAACCTCTTACTCTTCTATTTAATAGCGTAATATAATGTAAGCTACTTATAGGTGCAAATTTATTCTAAAAAGAGGATTTTATACTTCAAATTTGTAGGAAACAGCTATATCTCACTGATAACTAGCTAAAATAATTGAAAACACTACATTTTATGGGTTTATAAAGCATATATAAGTAAAACTACTTGTATATTACAATAACGCTACATTAGAAGAAACTATGAAAAACGCTTGCAATATACCGGTTATATCACAATAAATAACCTGTTATTCTGTCATTTTATAGCTTAATGTAATGTAAGCTACTTATATGTGCAAATTATTCTAAAAAAGGATTTTTTTATACTTCATTTGTAGGAAAACAGCTATATATCACTTATACCTAGGCTAAAATCATTGAAAACACTACATTTTTATGGGTTTATGGCAATATAATAAGTAAAACTACTTGTCTATATACAATAACGCTACAGTTTAGAGAAACTACGAAACCGCTTGCAATATACGTTATAATGCACAATAAAACCTCTTAATCTTCTATTTAATAGGTTTTGTTAATGTAAGCTCTTATAGGTGGCAAATTATTCTAAAAAGATGATTTTATACTCCAATTTGTAGGAAAACAGCTATATATCACTGATAACTGCTAAATCATTTTGAAAAACACTACATTTTATAGGTTATAGCAATATAAATATAAAACTATTTGTAATATACATAACGCTACAGTTTGAAGAACTATGAAAACGCTGCAAGGGCCATATACCGTATACTCACACTAAAAATCACCTCTTACTCTTTCTATTTAAATAGCTTTATGTAATGTAAGCTACTTATAGGTGCAAATTAATTCTAAAAAGAGGATTGTATACTGTCACTTTGTAGGAAAAACCGCTATATATCACTGATAACTAGCTAAACTCATTGAAAACACTACATTTTATATTTTTATAGGCAATATTATAATAAACTACTTTATATATACAATGAACGCTACAGTTTAGAAGAACCTATGCAACACGTATACTATACAACTGTATCACAATATAGAGTCTCAAAACTCCTATATAAGCTTACAAGTATTTTAAAATAGCAATTTCTACGAAAACAAATATAATTCCACATTTTGAATTTCTCTATCAAAAAAGGCTGAATAATGTTCAATTTTCGACATTTGTTAGCCCTTCAAAAATACATTAAAACACTTGAAAAAACCTTGTTTCTAAGATTAAAATTGCTACATTATTTTCATGAAAAATACAACACATTTTAAGCTCATACTATGTAAATAATAGATGTGTAAAAAAGTGCATGAATAATGTCAAATTTCGACATTTTTTAGGCTTTCAAAAATACATTAAAATACTTGGAAAAACGTTGTTTTTTAGATTAAATGATCACCTAATTTCATGAAAAATCCATATTTTAGCTGTCATAACAATTGTAAAATATAGTTGTGTAAAGTGCTGCATAATGTAAAATTTTCAGGGGGGGGGGGGGGGACTTATGTAACCATTTCAAAAATACATTTAAAATTCTTGAAAAAACATTGTTTTTTTAAGATTAAAATTGTGATATCTTAAATTTTTCATGAAAAATACATATTTTTAGCTATTAATTTGTAAAAATATAGTTGTGAATATAAAAAGCTATTTGCTACAGATATAAAGAAATAGACTTCCATTTGTTAGTAAAAATCCACTCTTCACTGATAATTACTAAAATCATTGAAAACACTACATTTTTATGGGTTTATAGTATATGATAAGTAAACTACTTTATATATACAATACGCTCCAGTTTACAAGAAACTATAAAAACGCTGCCATATCCGTTATATCAAACAAATACCTCTTATTCTTCTATTTAATAACGTAATGTAATGTAAAGCTACTTATAGGGTGCAATTATTCCTAAAAAGAGGATTTTATACTTCAATTTGTAGGAAAACAGCTATATATCACCGGGGATAAATAGCTAATATCATTGAAAACACTACGATTTATGGGTTTTATAGCAATATGATAAGTAAAACTACTTGTTTAAGCTTACTCCTTGGGTTTATAGCAATATATCGTAAAAACTTCCTTGTGTATATACAATACGCTACAGTTTTAGAAGAAACTATGATAACGCTTGCCATATACCGTTATATCACATAAATACCCTCTTTACTCTTATATATATACATAACGCTACAGTTTACAAGAAACTATGAAAAATGCTTGCAATATACCGTTATATCACAATAAATAACCTCTTACTCTTCTATTTAATAGCTTTATGTAATGTAAGCTACTTATAGTGCAAATTATTCTAAAAAGAGGATTTTACACTTCAATTTGTAGGAAACAGCTATATATCCCGATAAATAGCAAATATCATTGAAACCACTACCTTTTAAGTGGTTTATAGCAATATGAATCAGTAAAACTACTTGTATAATATACGAATAACGCTACAGTTTACAAGAACTATGAAACATGCTTGCAATATACCGTTATATCACCAATAAAAACCTCTTAACTCTTCATTTAATAGCTACTGTAATGAAAGCTACTTATATGTGCAAATTATTCCTGAAAAGGAGGATTTTATACTTCAATTTGTAGGAAAAACAGCTATATATCACTGATAACTAGCTAAAATATTGAAAAAGAGTAACATTTTATGGGTTTATAGCAATATAAATAAGTAAAACTACTGTATATATAATAACGCTAGCGTTTAGAAGAAACTATGAATAACGCTTGCAATATAACCGTATCCACAGATAAATAACCTCTTACTCTTCTATTTAATAGCTTAATGTTAATGTAAGTACTTATAGTCAAAGTATTCTAAAAGAGTATTTATACTTCAATTTGTAGGAAAACAGCTTATAATCACGATACTAGTAAAATCATTGAAAACACTACATTTTATGGGTTTATAGCAATATAATCGTAAAACTACTGTATATATAGCATAATGCTATCAGTTTTAGAAGAAACTATGAAAACGCTTGCAATATACCGTTATAGTCACAATAAATAACCTCTCACTCTATCTATTTAATAGCTTCATTAATGTAAGCTACTTATAGGTGCAATTATTCTAAAAAGAGGATTTTATACTTCATTTGTAGAAAACAGCTGTATACACGCGGGGATCAATAGCTATAATCATTGAAACAACCACATTTATGGGTTTAGTAGCAATATGATAGTAAAACTACTTGTATATATACAATAACCTACGTTACAAGAAACTATGATAAAACGCTTGCAATATCCGTTATTCACAATAAATAACCCTCTTACTCTTCTATTAATTAGCTTAATGTAATGTAAGCTACTTATAGCTGCAAATTATTCTAAAAAGAGGATTTTATACTTCAATTTGTAAGGAATAACAGCTATATATCACTGATAACTAGCTAAATCATTGAAAACATCTAACTTTTATGGGTTTATAGCAATTATATAACTAAAACTACTTGTATATATACAATACGCTACAGTTTAGAAGAAACTATGAAAAACGCTGCACCGTTATATCACAATAAATAACCTCTTACTCTTCTATTTAATAGCTTAATGTACTGTAAGCTTCTAATCGGTGCAAATTGGTTTTAAAAAGAGGATTTATCCTTCAATTTGTAGGAAAATAGCTATATATCCACCGATAAATAGCTAATATCTTGAAAACACTACATTTTATGGGTTTATAGCATATGATAAGTAAAACTACTTGTCTATATACAATAACGCTACAGTTTTACAAGAAACAATGAAAACGCTTGGCATTATACCGTTATATCACATAAATAACCTCTTACCTTCTTTTAAATAGCTTAATGTAATGTTAAGCTACTTATAGGTGCAAATTATTTCTAAAAGAGGATTTTATCTTCAATTTGTAGGAAACAGCTATATATCACTGATACCTACTAAATCATTGAAAACACTACATTTTATATGTTTATGGCAATATATAAGTAAAACTACTTGTATATATACAATAACCTACAGTTTACAAACTATGAAAAAGCTTGCAATATACCGATAAATAATAACCTCTACTCTTCTATTTAATAGCTTATAGAATTATACTATGGTCAAATATTCTAAAAGAGATTTAACTTCATTTAATAGAAAACACTTATTCAAAAATATAAATCTTATCTACATTTAATGGTTTTAGCAATATGATAGTAAAAAACTTTATATAAATACGCTTTTTAAGAAACTATGAAAAACGCTTAAAAACCGTTATATCACAATAATAAACCCCTTACTCTTCTATTAATAGTAATTAAATGTAAGCTACTTTATATGTGCAAATTCTACAAAAGATTTTTCTTCAAATTTTGGAAAAACGTTATATCACTGATAACTACTAAAATTATTGAAAACACTACATTTTATGGGTTTTAAGCAATAATAAGTACAACTACTTGTATAATACATAACGCTACATTTTAGAAAATACTATAAACGCTTGCATATACCGTATATCATAAAAACTACTTTATGTTCTATTTAATAGCTTAATGTAATGTAAACTAATAGTGCACAATAGTACAGTTCAAAAAGAAATTTTATACTTCAATTTTAAAAAAATAACTATTACGATAATTTAATACATAGTTGAAAAACTACTTTTATGTTATCTAAAAGAGATAATATTCATTTAGAACACATACATATAACGCTATTTAAAACATAAAAATAATTTTGGGCAATATACGTTATAACGAAATAACTTAACTCTACATTAATAGCTTAATGTTAAGTAAGCTACTTAAAGTGCAAATTATTCTAAAAGAGAAAATTTATTCTTCATTTTAGGAAACAGCTATTACACTAATAACTAAGCAAATTATTGAAAAATACATTTTAGGTTTATGCAATTAATAAGTAAAACTATGTTTTATACATAACGCTACAGTTTAGAAGACACTATGAAAACGTTGCAATAACTGTTAAACACATAATAACCTAATACCTCTCATTTATTAGCTATGTAAATTTACTAATATAGTTAATTATCTAAAAAGGTTTTATCTTCTATTTGTAGAAAGTAATTACCCGATAACTAGCTAAATCATTGAAAACACTACATTTTATGGTTTATAGCAATATAAGTAGTAAACTACTTGTATAATATAACGCTACAAGTTTTAGAAGAAACTAGAAAAACGCTCAATATACCGTTATATCACATAAATAACTCTTTTCTCTTCTATTTAATAGCTTAGATTCCTATATAGGTAAAATTTTAAAAAAATTTTATAATTAATTTTTGGAAAAGCTTTAAAAGGGGTCCCAAAAAAATAAAAAAATTTTTTTTTTGGAAATAATAAGTAAAACTATTTAAAAAAAAAAGTAAAAAAAAAAACCCCTTGAA